>CAEMYA010000179.1:6088723-6136382 GCA_903131615.1 Diplodus sargus | reverse complement strand
TGGTTAAGTAACCATGGACAGCTCCTACACAGGATCGTTCTGCTGTGTTGTCGTCGCCGCCGCCACCCCCCGCCACAGGGCCCCGCAGGTTTACGGCGCAGATGTCCTGAATGATCATCAGTGTTGATTATTTATAAGCCCAGCGGACTGAGACACTCAGTTTTTTTTCTTTTCCACCAACACTCGAGCGCGACGTGCGACACGAGAATCACACCCGCTAATTTAGCTAGCGGGCCGCCACTCCTAAATGAATGTAGAGGAAACACTGACTTTGATACATGTGGATGTGTGACTGTGGACATATTAATTGACATGTGGATTACAATTGCAAAGCATGGGAGAAATAAGTAAAATGTATTCTCTCTCAAGAAAATCAGGGAGACACTCTCTAACGCGTGGGCAAAACAAATAAATATAATGAAAGGCACAACAGTAACACAGCAGACATATTTTCAAGGATTTCCATCCCAGTGTTCGTGTCACAGTCATAGTGAGGCTACATCCGCTTCAGAAGCAGTGTGCAGTGGGATTCCCCCCTTCATTTGCATACGTTGGGTTTCCTAACCATTCAGTGTAAATACAATTTGTTTCTTTTTGCATGTCTTTTTGCCCCTGCAACTCTCGCCTACCCACAAGACAATAACAAACGGATGCTAAGTGGTCTGAGAAGATGTTTCAATAAACATCTCGTTTCTCTGAACTTTGTGATGCCTCCGCATTAATGACACACATGCACAAACATACAGATGCAGAAACACACACATGCACACACTGAAACTACTCTAAATGACTTCTGCCTTACTTCAGAGAAAACCCCATCCCCTCACTACTTACGACTACATTAACCACCCCCTCACCTCTTTTCACCCCCTCTTCTCTCATCTCTCCATCCCAGTCTCTCAACAATTTACATCCAGAGGTTCAGAAACAGCTGGACAATAAAAGCGTCTTAAAAGGACACACTCCCACAATGTTTATGTAAGCCAGTCCTGAACAGCATTGGAATTGAACAGTATAGAGGCCAGTTGTGCTGTTCACTGGCCAGGTTAGTGCGTCTACATTTATCTCTGGCTGTTACAGTCAAAACGACTTTAGGACAGTCTGGTGCACACACTCTGTATGTTTGTGTGTGTCCATGGGAAGATGTATCAGAGAGGCCTGGGTCTGGGGGCTTTTAAGATACTGCACAATAACATAGTTACTCCAAACAAGCCGTTAGGTCAATCAGATTAGAAATAAGGGAGGGAACTTGCTTGAGATCGAGGATGAAAGAGATATTCCCCTTGTTAAGAGGTCCACCATTCTTACCACAGATGATGATACACCATCACTCTACCTGTATGTATTACAAGACCAGTGCTACTTTGGTTCTGACGCAGCCAGCTCTCTCTCTCCAACTACAGATATCTAATGCCTCCAAAATGTATTGATGAGAAAATGAAAGCATAGCAGAAAAATTAAATACTCAAGCACAGGTATCTGAGAATTTTACTCAGTATTTCACTGATAGAAGCATGGCCAATGAATAAACTTGGCTGTCTATACAGTAGAAAGAGACTAACATTTTTTAAATTGGTGCTACATGACCAGAGAAAACCGAGAAAATGGGATGTGGTATTCCTTTTTGTGCAGCGATGGGTGGTGGCTTTGGCTAGGAGTCTGTTTTGAAATAGGAAAGAGTAAAGCAGCCAACAAGTATAAAAAAACTTGTATTGCAGCTTGACAGTACATTACAGTATGTTTCTGAAAACATTTTAAACAGATGAATAGACAATGAACAGGATTGATCAGCGCTGCCTTATTTTACATATACCAAGCTGATAACTAATAATTCTAAGTATTGACAGTGAGAAGTACATTCTCACTGTAAATGTACAGTATTGTTGGTTCAAATATCAGTTATCATTCTCCTTAATTTGTAATTATCTGTATCAGCCCTGAAAGAAAAATAGTCTATCTCACACCAGTTTAGTCGCACAGTTTCATCTCTATGCCTCTCAACAAGGATTACTTCATGTGCACAAAACGTATCGTCTGTAACACACATACACACACAGTTGTGGGTTTGGTGTTGCAGATAATTTTGAGGGCTGCGGGGTCTGAGGTTGGCGCTCATCACACGATCAAACACACTGCAGACACTCGAGCCTGTCTGTGTAGCATTCTTTTAAAACATGTTTCCTGGACTAACAGTGCTAGACGCAGTGTGGTTTCCTCTAGTGGTGAGTGAGGAGTAGAAGAGATGTTGCTGTGACATTCAACCAGTATTTGCCAACACTTCCAGGGGATTTAAGGGGAAGTTCTAGCAGCCAACTCACAGGGCACACATTTTAATGTGAATTCAGAATATGTATAGAGTTGATATTCAGCATCTTTGCTGTGACTTCATCACTATCCACAAACAGCAGAGACTGAAGGGTGACAACAGCGAACTTCTCCTTCGCTACAAACACAGCGCCTTCAGATATTGCAAGAAATATATTATCATGGAAACAATTTAAATCCAACTATCCACCTGTTACATGGCATCAGACCAAGACAAGTCAGCCAGTAGGCAAATAATGTCTTAGACCAGATGCTCTCTGATTGAAATGTTATGACATTAGCATATAGACAGATTATCAACAGTGGACTGACACAAAGTGCTTAAATGTAACTAATAGACTGAATGAAGTGTAGCACCTAACCACATAAACAGATAAACTAACTTCTTCAAAAGTTAAAAGTTTCTCCCATGCTGAGCTGAATATTGATTATCTGGCCTAAACAAGGTGAAAAAATCTGCGTGGAGTAAACAGTCCAGGAAGGAATTATGTGAGAATGAAGTGTCAAAAAGTAGAATTCCAGTCATGTTTATCTAGCTACATTGCTAATGCCACACTGGGCTAAAAAGAAACCGCCAGAACAAGGCCAAAGCCAATTAGGTATTTAAATTGTATAATATTTAAACATTATTGGCATGTGTGAAATGATAACAATCAAAAGGAAACCCTTAATCCAATGCAAATTAAATTAATCGACATTAACAACATGAGCAGCAAATAGAAAACAGGTAAGCTAGTTAGCACAATGTTAGTACCATCTAAAACAGCAGTAGCATTTAATTAGCTGAGGATAGCTTAATTTACCTTACTTTGTTGGAGGAGGCTCATCTCAGCTAGCAAATAAATCCTTTTCTGAAAAGAAGCTTTAGTGTTTAGGGAAAACACTTCGCACCTGACGCCATAAATTGTCACACAAAGCAATGAAAACAAAACAAAACATGGAAGTCCCGGGTTAGCATCTCCATAATGCTACATGAGCTGCCGCCATTGGAACAGGATTGCGGTTTTACAGCGAAGCAATTAAGTATTGCGCAATCGAGAGGGCGCGCGGAGCAATGGCGAACTGAATTCACCACTTTTGTGCAACAAGGAAGGTGAGATATGCTGCAGCCAGTAAAATATATCTTATCTCTCAATTTAATGACATCACAGGGTTTATTTCGTCCCTTTTGAAAAAACATCAGATCAGAAAAAAAAGAGGAAAAAAACCTGTCACATGATAGGCAGTAATTTGTACATTAGGCTGCTGTAAACATATATTCTCTGTATTTGAACTAGTGGAGGTAGCTTTTATTTACTCCTAAACATAATGCAACTTAATATAATAATAGTAACATAAGTGGTGGGTTTACCAACTGGGCAAATCTGTGATCAACATCTAAAGTCAATGTTAAAGGGGGACATTGAGTACTTTTTTGGGGAAAAGATGCGGACAACGTATCTGTAACTTACCTATGTACTCTTTGAATGCACGGCTTATCTTTACTTTGTGAGATTTCGCCTTCTGATACAAAAATGATACAAACACCTCCCCTGCATATTTTGCTTCTCTCACATGTGCGTGCTCACTTTACCTTATCAAACATGAAATCCAACGTGTCTCATCATCAAATAGAATCCAAAGCAAAACACAATCACACCATAAATAATTAAATACCAAATTGCATGCAAGACGAGGCAAAACATACAATGTATTTTGATGGGAGTTTTTTTTTCCCCCGCAGGGAGGAAAGACTCTCCCTGTAGAGAGGAGGGATGGAGGCTTATTGTGGCTGGAACATGGTGGCTATCCCTCAGCGCTCTGTGTAAATACTGGCAGTGTGACAATACACCAGCTTGAGCTGAGGCGGCTGTCACCTCAGCACTTATCAGACCATGGACCTTCATGCTGTCTCTCTCTCTTTCTCTCTCTCTCACACACACACACCATGAAGTCACACACAGCCTTTACCTCTCCAAGTGCAAATTTCACAAGACATAAAGATCTGCTTGAGGTAAAGTGGATGAAAATGGGGAGTTTACTTCTGCTCACATTCGAGGGTAATAATTTCGTGAGATGATGCTTTACAACATGATGGTGATTTGTCATTCTGTTATCACTATCTGTACATCTCGCCTGGGCTGTGGGAGTGACAGTTCTCCTCAGATCTCCTGCAGCCTGAGAGCAGATAACAGCCGGTCTGAGTGCTACTTGTTACAGGATGAAGCCACCCTCATCGCGCACACATGCGATCCCTGTTCTCATAAATCTATCTCTTGTCTAATCTACTCCATCTCTATAGGCACCACTCCCCTGCTAAGTACCTCCAGTTTCTCTCTCCGCTGATGAATAGCAATCAAGTGCAGCTTGTAGGTGAAAATGTCGCACGAACTGATATTTACATTTCATACATTATCACCACCCTCATGACGGACGCATGCGATCTCATTCTGTTGCGCAGGGACACTTTGAGGTTTCAGAGGATCACCTCAACCACCTCAACCCCCCCCCCCAATCAAAGCAGAACAATTGTGTTCATCCCCTTATATTCATTATTGGAGTAGAAGAGTTGCTTGTTGCATGACACTGGTTACAGGATGGTAAACAGAAACCACCTCCCAGCTGGCTTGACGTTTTTTGCCAAACAATCCAAACAATGTAATACTTACGCTGGTATCTTGCACTCTTCAGCTGCATTTAATTACCTTTGAGTGTTATCATAATGTGGCAACAGCAAATCTGCGCTCTACAGCAGTTCCAACACAAAACTTAGGGCCTTTCAGAGGCATTATGTCCTCTGGTTGCCCATCCGTCTGTCCGACCCCGACGAAAACGATAGGTCTAAAAACTCTTTAAGGAATTTCTTCAAATCTGATTTTACACATTAAAGTGTGTTTACAGGTCTTGGGCATTAATACTGCATGTGTGAAAATAACATAGAAAAGTATTTTTTAGCTCCAGAGGAAGCCGCATCTAATCTGATAAATTGCCTTCAGTGATGTCACGCAGTTATGTTGCATTGTGGGAAGAAAAAGGAAGAAGCATGCGTGTATTAAAAAGCTACTATATCCGTTTCTGCTGTACCAATATTGATCATTTGTTTTTAAACTGCGCATGTCTCTCACTGGAATAAGTCATATCAATATAATGTTAACTTACATGACTACATTCAAAATATCTTAATAAATTCTGTCCAAGTCTTCACTACTTAGTTTATTATACGAGTCTTGACAGACATGGATGTAAACTGCATTAGACTGGTACGAAGAGGGATACAACCTTGAGGCGATAATTTAAGTCCCTAATATATTGGCATCTTCTAAACCTCATCTTGCTTTGAAAGCTCACCTTAGGCAAGTATCTGGTAAGTTCAGAAAAATAGATCATATAGGGAATCTGGTTGAACCTTTAAGAGTGTTTCAGGGAAGGAATGACAGCCTCAGGCAACATCTAGTGTAAATACAGGTTTATTAGGGATGAGAATGTTCCATGATAAAACAAAAGGGGGGGAAAAAAACATTCACAGTACATTTCATCTCCCTACATGGTGCATTGAAACATTGTACAACTTCAAACCCCCATTGTTGCTCTGCACAAAATGGCTTCTTTACAGAAAAAAGATAAGGGCACAGGGGGGCATATTGGCCATTGTAAAACTAGATTTTCCATCTTTCTTAGTTTGATCAGTACCTATACAATAGAAAAAAATGGCAAGAATCTACCAATATTAAGCAGGCATCTCATTCTTATAGCCTTGAAAGACTGTGGTTGCTTGACATGTATGAACAATAACCCGTCATGAGCAGTAATGACATCTGCAGCTCTTCACTTGCATAACTTACAATAAACTAGCCAGCAGCTAACTGAGGTCTGACAGTTAAAAACACAATGAAAACAACACATGAGGCAACAGGAGGCAACATGAGACACATGAGCGCTGACTCATTGAATTTATGTGTGTTGGGTGGAAAATGACTGGTCCGTTACAGGTGATTGGTCAGATGAAGGTCATATGGAAAGTTATTGGTTGTTTTATGGAGAGGTAGGATAGTTGTCATGGTCAACGAATCAGGTCCCAGGATGAAACAACAATAACTTACTTCTTACAGCACTGACTTGGTTATTACTGGTTAAGATATCAAAGGTGACCTGTCACCTCATTAAGTATTGTTCCTCATACCGTGTACCAACACTCATTACCAATTCATTTAATGTATTATGACCATAAACACACAGAGGAAGTAAAGAAATAAAACGATGGCAGCAACCCAACCTTAGCCTAAACAAGTTGATGGCATAACGTTGTGGTGTTTAAAGTTTGGTTGGGCCAGCTGTGTGAAGACAGGTGTAGAGTCGGAACTACTGCTATAATGTCAATGATCTTTCAAGAATTACTCATGGTTATACAACAACCACTCAAATCTCTATTTGTGCCGTTTAATCTATACAGATTGAGTGCAAAAGGGGACGTCTTGGCACAAGTTAAGGTTCATGGCAAATGCTGGGCGTTAAGAAAGGACTTTTTCAATTTAGAAATGCGCACTTGATAATAAAAGTTGAAAAATTCATGTTCTCTGAAATGTGGCAACAAATGAATTAACTGCATCGTTGCTTTAGATTCTTTACAAAACAGTCAGTTTAACATCTGGCCCTACTTTACAAACAGTGATCCTTCATTTCTCTCCAGAGCAATAATGAGGACACACATACTGGAGTGGATGAGCCACGTTCACTTAAAAAAATACCCTTCTTTACCATAAAGGCCGGCGGCAAGCATCACATGTACTGTTATATCAGAACCACACAGGATGATGGGACACACCTGGTGCAAAAACATCATTAAATCCATTCAGCTATCAGAGCAACAAGAGTGTTTTTATGTAGGAGGAGTACTAGCATAACAGGACAGCTGTGGTCCCTTACTTAAAAGCTCAGAGACATTTGGTTTATTGCATTAAAGGCTTGATAGACGAGGTTTGAATGGATTTGTATCTGTTTTTGGATCCGTGTGTGATTGCTGCACTAGAGGCAAAGGCGGAGGTCACAAGACACAAGTTAAAAGAGGAAAAAAAGCAAATAGCGTGACTAGATTTCAATAACAGGCTATGGCTTCTAAAATGTAATCACATTGACATTTTCTAGGATTCTCATAATGACTGGACCGAATACAAAAATCTCAATTCAGTAGAAAACTGGAACTGAAGGAACTTTACAAAAATGTTGCACTATTCTGCTTTTTTTTCTCTTTTAACTTGTACAGAAAAATAAGGTATTATAACAGCATTTAGAGGAAATAGATCCATCTAAGGGAACATCAAATAATCTTACAATAATAAAAGCAGAATCTTGAGAAAAAGGGGGGAGACAACAGTTCTTACAGTTTGGAAAAACATTAGTGCTCAAGTCTCTCATACCTCTTTCTCTGGTGGGTTTACCGTCATACATCTCTGCTTTTGTTCCTTTTTAACTCCAATTCATCCATAGTTTTCGTTCAACTATTGACCATTTCCCAAATTGTTGTAACAGTGAGATTTAAAATATCTAACATCTTAATGCATCTACACTTTTGATTGTTAATTTTTTTTCATAATACAAGTGTCTACAATGAAGACGACACTGTCATATGCTCTCCAGATAACAGACCACATTATGCGCGTGGCTGACTTACCCTTCCTTTCATATCTAGAATTACAAGACGTGTCAAAGAGAAAACAAATCTGTGCTTAATTACATCAGGGTGGGAGTACTATTAGAAAACTACAGTATCTGCACTGCTTGGCTCTTACTGCACAAGTGTATTTTTTTTACAAACATTGCCATTTCTTTTATCTATAGATGACAGGAAGGGCGTGCCAAAAAGTGATCATCTTTGCTCAATTGGCTGTGTCACAACTGGACAAAGAGGATCTTTATGCTGAAATATCTTTGACTCTATGTCTTCAACCTCCATGTGTGCTCTTAACGGAGGTCTCTGCTGGCCTCAGAGCCTCAACTCTTACTGGCTCTGGTCCTCGCGGACCTTGGCTTGCAGGGCGTCGCAGGTCTTCTTGGCGTCGCCTAGCAACATAGCAGTGTTGGGCTTGTAGAAGATGGGGTTGTCGACAGCTGCGTAGCCCACACCCAGGGAACGCTTCATCACAACAACCTAGAAAATGGAGGAGATACTGTCACATTTATGTGCACACAAACCTTTATTTGGACGATTACAGATGACAATACTTCAGAAAAGGCTTTTTAAAACAATTTTGGGGAAGTGTAAAGTACAGAAAAAACTGGAATTTACTGCTGATAGAGAAAGAAACCAGAAATAATGACAATTAATTGCTCACATGACTCATGCATGCATTATTGGATACCTATGGATGACTACTAACTTTAAAAGTTTTTATGCAATCTTTTCTTCATGTATTTTTTATCTGTGCACCTGTATTTGCCTGTATGAGTGTGTGGTTAAGCAGACTGTCTTATTTGATTTCCCGGGGGGGGGGGGACTAGCGGGAGCGCTGTATAAATCCCAGATCTCGGAGCCGTGCCAGTGGGATGCTCTGAATGTCGTCATTCCACCAGCGACACAGTCCCTGCTAATGGGATCAGGATGGGAATGCACCTGGAACTATATGTATGCAAGCTTGAGAGTATGTGTGTGTGTCCATGGATGCCATTATTCATTTCTTTATGTGTGAGGAGGCCCTTCTACGGGTGTGGACTTTCAGCGATAAAAAGTACTCCAGTTGTTGTAAAATCTTTCAGTCCTCTTTATCTTTGTGGGCTTCAGGACAAACTCATCATCATTATGCACCAGATGTCTCACCTGCTTAGACTTCCAGACCTCCAACACAGGCATACCAGCAATGATAGAGTTAGGATCTTCCTGAGCGGCTGAGTTCACTGTGTCATTGGCACCGATCACCAGGGTCAGGTCCGTCTCTGATTGGACACACCACAAATTGAAAATAAGAAAACATGTCCAGGAGGGACAGAGTCCATGTTTTTAAGGCTTTATAAGTTTGCCTATGTCTCAGTGACATGTATCTTATGTCTCAATCTTTTGTCTCTCAACTCACAGCATATTTTGTCACGCACATCAAGCCTCAAAACAACAGTGCCATCAATCATTTCAATACTTCAACAACATGCCGAATCAAATGTAGAAATGTCAACATGCTGAGAGGTGACACTATATAGAACAGATTCAGGATTATATAAAAACAATCTTCAGAAAAAACAATTGCTGTATATTTCTACAACTACTGGTTTCCATGCTTGAGGCACAAACATAGGAATAACTTTCTGTGTTTGACTGGCTCATTATGATAGTGGACAGTGGAATAGTTTCACACTTTTGGAAATAAATGTAATCATTGTCTTTAGAGAAGAGTAATACCACTCTCTTGTTTGTGTGCTAAATATGATGCTACAGCTAACGGCCAGTTATGAGTGACTTGAAGTCCGGAAATGGTCTCCCTACAAGCACCTCTAAAGTTCACTATTTAACATTAACATCTTGTTTATGCTAAGCTAACATTCTACTGGCAATAGTTTATTATTTGGCATACAAACATGAGAGTGAATGACCTTTTTATCCAACTCTCTGCATAAAGTAAACCATTCTAATTACTAAATTCCTTGAAAAAACAGCAGCTAAATCAAACATTATAGGCACAATAATCCTGGAAGGATCCGTTACCCGACTGGTACAGTGTATATGAGGCTGAAAGGCCTGGTTCTTACCAGGGAAGTCATCATTAATCTCTTCCATTTCCAGGACAATATCATACGGGACACCAGCTTCAGCCAACAGCACATTGAGCTGACCAGGCATACGGCCAGCCACCGGGTGAATACCAAACCTGTGGGAACAAAATTTAATGAGTCCTTTAGAACAGTCCCTCCTCTATAGACCTGGTTATTGACCACCATTAACTATTACTTCACGTTATTAACAGAGAGATGTGAAAAAGGGAAAGAGGGTAAAAATAAATGGAAAACAAGATGGACAATTTTCACAAGTGTAGTTGATAGTTGTTAATGATTATAGTCTGGTAACACAAACACTTCTTTCTGCAATCCTCCACGATGAATTATCTGTCCAGTGTGTACATAGTTCTCAAAATGAATAAGCCATGTCATGTAATAAGGAGAAAATTAACAGCAGCCACTGAATCCTGGTGGCTGTCTCACTCTCTCTCTCCAATACTTTGCCATGTTCCCGACCACCCTTTATAGATTTATTTCTCATTTGTTTGGCAAGGTTGGAAGGATACAGAGTGCAGTCTGTTCTGGGATCTATTAGTGACTGTGGCTGCCGATAGAAACAGTCAGTTTCTGCTCTTCATGTGATCCTATACAGTCTACCCAGGCAGATATAAGTAGCATGACGACAAGTGAAAAATAAGGAGTATGCATTTGAATAATGAAACAAAGAAAAAGAGAAAATATGAGAGGAAGACATCAGGGTGAAGGAGATTTTTTTTTTTTCCCCTTTTTTCTGACCACCCACTTTCCTCTAATCAAGCACAAATGCTCTAAGTAGCAGCAGCTGCAACAGCCAGGATCAAACGACTGAGGCAGGACAATTACACACAAGCTTCCGCTGTACCTTGTCCTTCCTCTCCTCTTTCACATTTCCCTTTTCGCATTCATTCCTTGCATACAAGTCACTTCCTACCCGTCCGATCCCATCTTCTTGTCATCAAAGTCAAAACTCTTCTCTGCATCTTGTATCATTTCCTTTTGTTCCCTCCTTAAACTACACGAACAACCACCTACTCTTTCTATATCTAGCTACATGACTAAATACTTTGACAGTTGAAAAAGGTAGTACAACACAGATGTACAGTCATTTTCAATGTTCAATTAATGTAACTTAATGTAAATGAGTTTGTTTTATTGTCCCTTTACCTGACTGATTTTCCAGCCTCTTGGAGCATTTTCACCAGCTCAGCGATGGGGTACTGGGCCTTTGCAGCACAGAGTCCATAACCTGCAACACATTTAAAAACAACAACAGGTAAGAATAGAGTTTGTTTATAAAAATTTATAAAAGGAGTAATGAATGATTGTCTGTAACTTTAAATTGTGTCATCTTGTTCATGGCTGCCTTCGTGTCTCTAAATAGATGCTTTTAATCCTGTTTTCATTGATTCAATATGAAACATTTTGGTTACATATAAAACAGTAAATTATGTTACTTGGCTTTTAGTAGAACACTGGGGCAGTATGTTTTTTCTTCTCCAAGCCTCGGACCTCTTTCAAGTTTAATAATGCTGGTGTGTGGCACTTGATTTTTATCACACATCACACACAAACACATGTCAAACGGTCCAGTGGTGTTTACGAGCCTTGTCACAACAAGCAGTCAGAAACTGTCTTGTTACGACACACCAATCAAAATGACATGGTTTCAAACTCAACTCAGACAAAAAACAAAACGAAACACTTGAAAAACATGGTTTGAAGCTCAACGATTTAATGGTTTTCACTGTTTTTCCCCCTCTCCGTCATCACAATTCTTTCATTCCTCGTGCTTCCACTATTCTCTCTGGAGTTTCTCCTATAAGAAAAACAAGTGGACCCAGACTATGTGCAGATGGGCCAGACAAAGCCAGGAAAACACTTATGTTTATCGGGCAGAGTCTTTACCGTTTCCACAGATGTCAATCAGGCAAAGTGACTGTGACGGCTCCAATTAAGGAAAATGGCCAAAATGGAAACAAGGGGACCGACTGAGAGCCAAAGCTGGGTAACAATACCAGTCTGAGAAATGACTACTCTGGTTAGAGTAAAGAATTATACATTTAGGTATTATGTTCTGAAACTGATGGAATTAGGAAAAGATAACCTGTATGAAATTAAGACCAAGTGTGTATCTTTTATGTCCTGGTTCAGAGGCTTTCTGATGCCATGTCTCACCTTCAACGCAGGGATATTCATAAGATGACTTTGACAAGTTCTGTTTTAATGTGTTTCTACTTATACAGCTCCTCGTATTTCACTGGTTTATGTTTTCCTATGATTCTTCAAAAAATGTCTGGCATTTTATTATTGGTCTCGTCTTGGTGTGGTATTGTTTGTAGACCATTTTGAGAAAAAGGCTAAAAAGAAAAATAATAATTTTTCATTTCCGTTCTCTCATTTTTCCGACTCCTTCCAACTCAACATTTTTTTGGCCTGTTTTGCAGCTTTTGTGTTAGTCTTACAAAAGCAAGAAAAACATTTTGACCTACATTGGATGTTACTCCATGGATCACTTATTTTTCACTTCTTCCCAATCATGTGACCACTTTAAGTTTGCAATTCTTGTAAATTGCAGAGGTTTTCCTCTGAAGAGTTGGTTTTTGTATATAGGCACTCAGCACTGTGACTGGAATCACCAATTTACAGGCTGGGTGCCTTTAGTCTGTGTTTACCTGTACCCACGTGAGTAAAACAACTTAGTGGAACTGTGACTAGTTCACCGCAGTCTGGCGAGAGGACAGAAAAGTCACTGGGCCACACAGTGACGATGATTTAAGGGCAAAGGCACCGAGAACCTTCGTCATGGTCCAAGTGGGGGGTTCAGACGTGTATTTAAAGTTTTATCCTGAAAAAATGTGAAAAGAACAGCATGAAGCTGGAACAAAGGTTGGACCCCACGCTCTAACCCCGAAAAAGGAACTAGAAGCCAATTTTGAACGTAGTACTTGAATTGTCAACAAAAAGCCAGCATACCCTCATTCCATCTAATTTTCCCTTGACCTTGCATATATACGCTGCACTGTAGAATGTCTATTTACCAGGGACTGACGACCACACAGAAACCCAAGACTGTGTGTATGTGTGTGCGTGTGTGGCCACTCTACCATGACTTGTCAATTAGCCTAGCAAAATGGTGATGTAACATGGGTCAAGAGAAGGTTAAATAAACAGCACACAGACTTTGCCAGCCTTTTTTTTTTCTAGCATTAGCAAAGTCAAAGTACCATGTTTTTCCACTCACATACAAGACCTCTGAAGTGTGTGTAGGACTGTGTGTGTTTTACCTGGAGTGATGATTATATTGTGGGCCTCTTTAATCATGTCGACGGTCTGATCCACGTTGACCTCTGTGTGTGTGCCTGTGATCTCCATGGGCTTTCCTGTGCCGGTGGAGGATGTGCCGTAGCCTCCCAAGATCACGTTGGCCAGGGAACGATTCATGGCCTGACAGGGGGAGAGAGAGATTTTGTATTTCCTTTTTATGGTTGCTTTACCTTTTGCTTTCACCTCATTTACTTGAAGTGAATGAGATGAAATTTGAAAGGGATTTTCCTCAAAATTGTAGTCAGAACAGTTGCTCTGCTATGATAAAGTTAGAGTCCCTCCTGGTGGTCAGGAGAGGAACAACCATATAAAAACATCAAACGCTTCACTTCAGGATTTATTTAAAATTTGAATTCCTCCTTAGGGAGACTCACCACACACATAATATATGACAGGATTGCTCCAGATGACCCGATGAGAGCTCCAACGATGGTCAGCAGGTTGTTGTTGAGCAGGAAGCCCTCAGCACAGAGCGCCCAGCCTGAGTAACTGTTCAGCACGGTGATAACCACCGGCATGTCAGCGCCTCCGATAGCTGCTGTCAAGGTTACACCCTGAAAGGTAGAAGAACAAAAACGAATCAGAATTGCGGCTTAATACAGGAAGATGAAGAAGAAGCAAGATAAGAGGCAGCAGCATAAGAGGAATAGATGTGTAAAGGATAGGTAAAGACCTTTTCAAAAAGGGTATAAGGTATTAACAAAATCTCCCTCCATAACTGGAGCTAGCACGCTTCGTGATGCACTTGTTGAACCTCACTAAAGAGAAAACACCCCGCTTCACTCACATTTTTCACAATCAAAGCGACTCCTTCCCTGTCCCTCCATCATCTGTACACTTTCTGTTTAACAACGGCCAACTGTAGTCAAAGTAGCGGCAATGTCCAGGGGTGTGTGTTGACTTTCTTTCAAGGCGCACAGGTGCACATCATCGGGTTGCACTCGTTGAAATACTGCAGTGTCATTTCTGAGACTGTGTGCAATTGAACGTACACACACACGCACAGTAGTTGATACATTATACTGTACTCTAGAGACTGATTACAGACCAATTCATTTATAACTGTAAATGAAATGATATCCATCTCTCTTCTCTAGGGACACGCTGGAAATGTTTTCTCTTGGACTGAGTCCACCTGCTGATTTTCCCAGCAACACATGGAAATATGCAAAAAGAGCAAAAAATGTTGAAGTTGCAACATGTCAGAGTAAAAATTTCTTATTTTTAGAGTTTGTGTGCTCTCTGCCTGGATTCACCTGATTCTAACCTGTTTTTATTTTTTGTCTTTTTGGCCAGCTCCAAAGCACAAAAGCAGACCCAAGAAATACACACAACCTTACCATTACAGCGGACAGAGCAGAGACAGATCCGAGACAGGTGATGCCTGTGGTGTAACTAGGGTCCAGCATGTAGGGAATCATCCCACCAACACTGGCTGCCATAAGAGTGGCGTTCAGAGCATGACGACCAGGGAGCATCAGGGGAGAGCTGTTCAGGACACCTGGATGGAGAGAGGAGTTAGAGAGAAACTTCAAATAAACACTCGTATTAATGTCATCATTCAGCTGTGAACTTGTCTAAGAGCGACACAAATCAAAACACTACAAAAAACATTACATTTAGCATCTTCAGCAGTCACCGCTTGAAGCTTGTCACTAACTGAATGTCACGTTCAGGCATAATTTGGCCTCGTGAAACACTTGCAGCCTATATGGAAAGTACAGTGAGGCTGCCCAGGACTGGTGCCAGCACATGAACCTGATGAACCCTTCTTTTCCCCCTCTCTTCCCCCTCCACAGCAGGCAGAAGTGGGTATGAAGCATCAGACTTTCTCCTGTTGACAACTAGAGAACTGCCAAACTCGCACATCCGTCTGCAGAAACCTTTAAAAATGATACGTTCAATCCCATTTTCATGATCCACATCCACAAAAAGATTATCTTTTTTTGCTCTGTACGGAACAAAATGTAAAGGCAAGTCTTGCCGTTTCATCCTGCTTCCATTTTGAATGCTAATAATGCTTTAATGCTAATGTGAGTGTAAGTCTTAAAAGTATCTAATATAACATGTATCAAAAGTACAAATTAAAAAAATGAAACATATATTTATATGTACATAGATGACATATACTATGGTGTGACCGATCATCGGCCTGGCTCACATTTGGATCCGATATTCAGCTTTCATTTTTAAATCAATTTAAAAAACGGCTACTTCAGCTATGATGCCGCATGCTATCTTCACAATAACTATTAGCCAAAGTTACCAAATAAAGTGGTAGTAGCAGAAAATGTAAATTCTCAAGTTAAGTACAAATACCTCAAACCTTGAGTAAGATACATTCAAACTACAACTAACATTATAAAAGAGTCAAATATCAAAACACACAGTGGGCTACAGGATTATAATTAGCTAATAAATATAAATTGTTACATTCTACTATCTGTTTCTCTACCTGTCTCAACCACCATCAGCTGTGTGGTTAATGTCCTTCATAATACTATAACAGCATCAATTCAATAAATCAGCATACTGGGAGGAATACTAAGCGTATACGACTTTGCTTCACCTTGCAGTTTGCCATATGCCACCAAAGAGCCGCTGAAAGTGATTCCGCCAATGTAGGTGCCGATGTACGCGACAATCTTGGTAAGGTTGGCCGCAGGGTCGGTGGCGAAGTGGGGGTACTCGACCATATATTCGGCCACGCAGGTGAGCACAGCAGCCAGACCCACCAAGCTGTGGAAGGCAGCCACCAGCTGTGGCAAGTCAGTGATCTGGATTCTCTTAGCGATGGCCAGGCCTAAAGAAAAGAGTTAGGAGATAACAAATAAATAAAGTGCAATGGCCCTGAAGGACCTGTACACAAATAACATGCAAATTACAAGCATGTGCACACACAATGCTGGGAAATAGGTCTTCTGAGGATCCAGGTGCTGCTGATGAGGCCTGTTTGGGAAAATTCCATGTTTGTGAGTGTGTCTAAACTTGGTGGGTGTGCACTGAAGGAAGTTTTGCAGCGTTACTGTATCTGGAAATGAGCGCTATCAGCTGTGTGGATAGTTTAGTCTGGAATTCGGCTTTGTTACTGGAACAATTAGCATTTAAATGATCAAACTGCCCTGCACGAGCGCGAGAAGGTGAGTAATACATGATGCTGACCATTTCAACCGACCTCCTGGGTCTGGCGGGTAATTAGTCATGCTGCGTTTGATGAAAACATCACAAAGTCTCTGCGTTCTGCACACCTGCTGCTAAATCTGGCCAAGCTTGGAATCCATGCACACACACACAAATAATGCAAAAACCACGTCTATTAATTCACATCGGCTGCAACACATTGCAAGTATTTTTCACCGACTTACCAGCAGTGCCACCTACAGCCATGGCGGCGCTCATCTGTGCCAGGAGCTCAGGACTCGGCTTCAGGGCACCCAGAGTGGCAACAATGCCCCCGGCGACTCCCATCATACCCAAAGCATTACCCAGACGGGCTGTTTTCTGGTTGGAAAGGCCAGCCAGGGCACCGACACAGAACAGGCCAGAGCCCAAGTACATGATCTGGTGAGAGAAAGAGACAGAACGGAAAAAATGGGGTTATGGACAAGGATTGAGGGACCACAGGTTGAGAAATAAGACCAAGTGATTTACTTGGAAGCTCTTGCACAACATCTGGGCAAACAAAGAATACATTTAGAGGATGATTAGCAGACTTTTATGAAGTCGTGGGCTGTTCTGCACCATTTCTGATGGAAAGTTTTGGTAGGAGGCCACAAATATAATCTTGAACTATGGGCGCTTTATAAACATCCTCTCCTCTCACACCTGTTCAATGTGGTATCCAGCCTGCAGAGCAGCAGCGTAGCCTCCCACAAAGACCCCACTAGGAAGCAGGTAAAGGTAATTATACTCTGGAGGATCAGTGGGACGCTTGAACATGTCCAACATCTTCTTCGTCACAAGGAAACCACCTGGGTGAGACAGAGAAAGTGAGTACACCTGTACTATCAGTAGCAAAAAAGTTTGGGTTAAAAGTTTCTTTATTAGTATACAAAAAACCCATCATGATAAAAAGGTGCAAGAGATCAGAAGAGAGTAAAAGGTAGGCAGCTGAGGCATCTGAAATACATGGAAAATATCTATATTTAGATGACAGGTGTTTTTTAGGCCAATAGCTAAAAACAGTTGCCAAACCCAATAACCAGTGTTATGAATTTAATAGGTCTACTTCATGTCAGTGTAAATATTTCAAGTAGAAAACCTCAAAAGTGTCAAAGCAGGACCAGACGGTGTCTCACTGCTTTACAGGAGGAGATCACATTACCGAGTGTGTGTCTCCCTTTTTCCCCTCTGGCATGACTGTGGACACGTGCACACACGTGCACAACCATACATACGAGGGTGAATCAGAGGTTAGCACCTGTTTCTTTTCAGATCATGTATTTTTAGACGCAGACTGTTAAAACATATAATAATGTGGCTAATATTGTTGCAGAAAATCTGAGTCAATATATTAATACGGAAGAATGTTCTCATATTTACACAATGCCAGTATCCACTCATTTCTTTTGTCTCCTTTTTTTTACCCTGAATATGTTAACACTTTATTTCAAAGCTTGCAAATACAGCAGCCTATCAGCAAAACTGGCAAAATCCCAAAGCCTAAATTAAGACTATGGGCCTACAGCCAAGCTAACAGCTCTGTGACCAAGGATGGTATATTAAATCAGTCTGTGACACTCCCGCTTAAGTCTTTACATCTCCTACTCTGTCGCTGATTGGCTGTTACTCATTGACTTCACTGTTTGGGTTGGACAGGTTGAGACATGAGGTGTGAGACGGGTTGGGCCTACTCCACCACACAGGTATTTTTGGTAACATGGTAAAAACAAATATCACATGGCCATTTATGTATATAGGGCATGCATGTGCAATAGTAAACAGGACGGAGATTATATTCTGTGATGGTGATGGTGCTATGAACAAAGCCAAACATTCAGTCCTTTTCCAAAAGTTTCTTTTTCAGTGACCTAATATGCTGTTTACATGTGTATGGAAGGCCAAAACGCAGAGAAAAAGCATTGAAGCTATTCAATGTGCTACTACTGCTGACTAGCTGATTACCTGTCTAGCCTGCAGACTGACTAGCAACGCAGACAGACCATGTTTGATTGGTAGCAGTTTAAAAATGTTATATGAAATGACTTGGTTGGTTACAAGAAAAGACCATTTCCATCTACTAAGACAGGAACTAATGGCTTTTTATGCATTGGTGATTTACATGCTGGAGCAGAAGAAAAAACAAAAACATGCAATAACAGAAATATGGAATTGGATGAGACCTGGTTGCACACTAAATTTTTGGATTATGAGAAACTGAACATATTAAGCTCAAGATATTCAACAGACCGTGAAGACAAGGAGGAAATAAGAAGCTTCGCCTAGGGACCTGCTCCTCCAAACAGACACACAAACTGAAAAATGTCAGGGTCGGTTTTATTGGAGCTAAATTTCACTATTGTGTTTTGACCCTTTCCATGGAATGAATATTTCTTTTCCCAGGGGTTTATGGGTGATGTGGTAAACCGCTTAAAAATGTGCGTGTGGAACCGAACCCATGGAGAACATCAAAAATGAAATTAAACTACCGGTAAGAAACTAGGTATGCCTAAATGGCTGTGGTATTTTAGCATGCTTTCGTTTAGGGAAATCTGAAAGAATAATAGGGGGTTTGCAACACCACGGAGCCTAGAGGGCCGAAGATTTGTGGCAGGATTCACAGCCACGTCTTGAACTTCAAAACCTTGTGGTGTCCTACATCACTGGCACATAAAAATCAAAGAAGCTTTTGGTGCGTTTTTAACAAACAGGCTGAACTGCTCTAATGTGCAAGTGGACTGTTATTTTACTTGCATCACAGTCTCCCCTGGTGTGTAGCTGTGAGCTAATAGGAGAAATTAAAACAAATTCATGGCTTGGCGCTGGAGGAACACTCTGTTTCTCAGGACTATTACAGAGTGATGAGTATTGTAATGGCTCTGGGAACACTTTGTCATCTTAATAGGAATTATTTAGGCCAACAGCAGGAGGGAATGTGTGTGGTCTGTGGTGTGAGCAGGTGGGTTACACAGGGCAGCTGCAAAACTTGGGCTTCGAAAGCTTGTTATTGTACAATCAATGTAAAACACTTCAATCTTCAGCCCAAGTTGATATTTTATTGGCTAAAGGTTGCTGTAACTGGCAGAGATCACTGTGAGGTGTCTCTGTGCAGGTGACTCACCAGCGACGTTGACTGAGGAGATGAAGGCAGCCAGCAGAGCCAGTGTCTCAGCAGTATTGTTTGGGGTATAGCCACCTCCCATCAGGGACAGACCACCCACAGCCGTCAGACCTGCACGACAGGGATATTTTAGTACCTCCACTTTCAAAATTCATTATACATTGAAAACATAACAGAATACACATTTTGTATCATCATCTTCTTGAACTCAGAATACTCAATTTTCTCACAAGATTGGAAAAAAGAAATAGAAAGATATGGAGATAAGAATAAAAAAAAGAGGAGAGAGAAACAGAGAGAGCATGTGTTTACCAAAAGAGGCTCAGGAAACCTTGATAACATCAGCCCTATAATGACTTACAGGCAGTAAGAGGTTGTTCACACTTTGTGTCAACATGCGTACTGTGAAAGTGGACAGATCTAAATGCAGGTGTGGACGTCCCCAAGACGCATTGAGGATGCATTTCAGATCTGACCAATAGACCACATTTGGACTCTCAGCCACAACTGTCTGTTTCAACTAAAACATCAAAAGTAGTTACTGCAACATCTCCAGACTCAGACCCACCCTGATTCTAAGAGTTGTTGAGTGATGTGGAAACATAACAAACTTTGCTAAACAGCTACAACAAATTCAAAATGGTTACTAATGGCTCCTTGTAAATTCTGCATTAAATGCAAATCATCAAGTTAAGTCTTTCCTTATACAATGTATCAGTTTGTTGTAGCTGCACGGTACCAGCCTCTCTGCTTTAATGTCCAAAGGACGTCTTGCCTCTCAAAATGTAGCACTTGTTTTTACATTACAGTTATGTATTTATGTACAGTTAGCAGTAAGGGTGTCATGATTAAGTCACAATCTCGAACTTTGAGTTAAAAAATGGAATCGTCGATGCTGCCACACCACCATGTCACGTCCGGTCGGCTTGCCAAGCGGAAAAAAACATGAGTTGAAGTGCTGTGAGTCAACCTCCTCTAACTTAGCGACTAGCTAAGCCAGTAGCTATTAGTTCCAGCCAGCTAAACGATAACATGGCGTTACACCATTCCTGTTCGTCTCCCAGACCGTGGTCAGGAAGCACAGGGGAAAGGATTTTGCTCCAGGGCCTTCAGGGTGAACCCCCTTTCACGTGGTAAGCTTGTTGGGAAATAATACCATGGAGCTTTCCTTTATCTAGCCGTCGCCTTTATTCACAGCCAAACTGCAGATTATATTGTACACTTTATTATTCATTCACTAGTATCCCACATATGCATGCTCCCTCACTCTTGCGCGCCCACTCAGTACTTACGCACCGCCCTATTCCTGAAAGGGGCTACGCACCTCTTTCACTGAAGTTGCTGGTGTGGAAGTATTTTGGATTTCCAGTGAGTTATGTTGACAACATTTGCGTTGTCGACAAATGAGCCACAGTTTGCAAGATCTGCAGAAACTAGATGGCAGGTTATTTTGTTTAAGTTTCCAATTGACTGAAGATATAAGTTATTGTTGCATTATGTTGTTAATAAATGTTTTAAATTTGACAATGTAGTGTGGTACATTGAGAAGAAAGGTCAGATATTATATTGCATGAAAGTCTAGTCTAAAAATGGCATAGCAACCTGTGCTAAAAAAAAACAACTAAAAATCGAGAATCGAATCGAACCGTGACCATTGAAAATGTAATCGAATCGAGGATTTGGAGAATCGTGACACCCCTAGTTAACAGTAACTGATACAGGCAACTACTTTGATGCACCAACATGCAATACACAGCACTGTGGGAGCCTGCGGTCACACAACACTACAAGGTAGTGAGAGTCAATGCATTTTATGCTTAAAATCAATAGTGTTGCACTGAATTTTCAAATGGGGCAAACTACTCCCTTTCCCCCCCAACAAAGTCAGCTTCATAATCATGTGTGTAATAACAGCTCCAGAACAGCTCATAAACAAAGGAAGTTTCAGAACGCTGCCAGAAATCATTTCACAACTTCAACTATGTAAATAGAAGCTAATTTAAAATTTCCACTGTGACCAATAAGGCAAAACCAGCAGGAATCACGGGTAATTATTCTCATGAGCATATACAAAGGAAGGAATTCACTGGGATATCAAGCTTTCCAAACATTTGTAGTTTAGTTTCTCGCATGAAAACACCTGAAATTGTGTTGGGATGGCACTTATCAGCTATTTTATTCCCCTGACTATGAACCATGCTTTGCTCTTATTACCAAGTTGGCACAGACACTTTCAAATACATTCACTGTTTATTGACTCACCCCAAATTTTTGTTTTCTTTATTTAGTAACTAGCAACCTGTTTGTAAATGCATTTTTTGTAAAAGATTTGAAACATCTGTAAACGCTATCATAAATTTAAACTGTGAGTACATTTTAAAGACCACACATGACCTCCCCTGACCTTACATCTCTGGCCAAATATCAGCTTTATCCTAATAACTGTCACCAGAATTCCTTAATTTTGTAAGGGCATCTTGGTCAGTGCATTAAACCAGTGGACAACAGACTACCTCAACTTTCATCTGGATTGTATTCTGTCTTTTTCTTTATAACCAATTTTAGTTTCAATGCAACCAATTTCCATAAGTCAGTCCTTATGTTGATGTTGAAGACTTGGAGTACAGCAGAAAAGTGCTTTGCTCTGTTGGACACAGAGATATATCTGAATCAATGAGACTTTCATGTTGGTTTTGTATTTGGCCTCGTTTTGCTAAATAATAAATTAGATTAATTTTACTGAAAAGGACAAACATTTTTACAAATTCTTCAATTAAAGTTAGTCGTTAGTCTCCCATACCAAGTCAGACACTTACATTTACCTAAACATTAATTAAATAGGTGTGGATCTGACACTTTTAAATAATTGGTGCATCCTCCTTAATATGGCACTCTTAATTTTTTACGAGCTACTTGATCCAAAGAAGGTATAGTTCTGCCATTAAGGTGATCAAAGGCAAAGCCAGGCCACCACAGCTAAGAGACTAGCCAGAAAGAAAGCCAGCAGGCATCAGTGGACACACGCACACAACGACTATGACACATAGATATTTACTAGGTGGGCCAATGTCCTGTTGGTGTGTCTCTGTAACAAATATCAGCCACCAGACTACAGGCGGATTGTGACGGTGAATCAGTGCTCTCAAGTAGATTAAAGCATTTCTATCAGACAGCAGGTATAAAGCTATTGGATGACCCACTAGTCAGAGTCACCAGTGCTTGTAACACTATAATGTCTGTCCTTCACTCAAACCCTAAATTCCAATATGATTCCCTAACGTCTGAGTGATTGTGTGACTTTACAACGCCTGGCACAACAACAGAATTCTGTTGGTCTCACTGTTTCCATAACCGCAGTCAGTGGCAGAAATAATAAAAAAAAGGGGTAATAAAGGCCAAATATGAAGGGAAAATACCTGGACAGGGACAGCAAAGGAGAGGGTGACTGATGGAGGGAAGAAAGGAAAACCTTCAAATGAACTTTAACGTGTATTCATTTTCTTTCTTTTTAATTTGTTGTCTCAAATTCTACTGAGCTCGGTGATTTTTCCTGAACTTGTGCCTTTTAGACTGATCCTGTTAAAACACATGAACAACTTTTAAAATCGCATTTATTAATGGAATTTGTCAAATTTCAGTTTGCAGACGGTATAATTCAAGAAGACAAAAGAGCGGATCAACAAAGATGGTGTGAAGTTGGGAATGTGAAAATAGGGCCTATGTGTTGGTAATAAAGTTTTTAAAAGGAAGTGAAAACTGTCTCTAAGTTGTTACACTGCTGGGCTCTGCTGTGTGCAAAAGTAAATTAGCAACGACTTCCCTGACCCTCAAAGATCACCGACGGTGTGTTACTTCCTACCCCAGAGGGATCAAAGCCATGAGAACACACACATGCACTTACCTCTCTAACCTCTTAACCCCTCTGTGTTAAGCACCAGCCGAAAATAAGGACACAATCTTCAAAGTTTGTATTTGGACTCAGACATGCAGGACTGATGTGTGAAGTGTTTGATCCTTTAGCTAGGTCTTTATTTTACGTCTCATTTTTTTTGCATTTTATTTAGATGCTTTCTGAGTGCACTGTGAATTCAATGCTGTCTTGTTATAATAGTACTTCGACCTGTTTCATGTTGTGCTGTTTTAAGGTTTCTGTGTGATAATTAAGTTTCATCCTCTCCTATCATGTGCAGCTTGCACTAATTTGATACTGACTGGAAAATATGGCTAGTTATGTTGTTCAGTGAACATTATGGACAAAGTTTTTTGTTCAGTGTAAAATATCCTGCCTAGTTTTTACTCCCCAATTTTTGCATTGGCTCCCAAAAAAGTGCATTGGTAGGACTCTTGCTCTAATCTGTTATCACCGATCTAATCTCATAGTGCAATCAATAAATGGTCCAAATCTATCTGAAGTACAGAAGCTGGTCATATTGCAATTAATCCAGATGTATATATTCAAATTTAGCCAGCACAAAAAAGTCAATTGCGAGTGCTGATGTATTCAAAAATATTATCATATGTATTATTATAAAGAGAGTGCATCTTGATGTAGCGAACATTGTTCCAAACTACCTTGTGCATGAGGACTGCATTATACTGAAAGGTAAAGGTAAAATTGTGCCCCCTCCTCAGAATGATGCATTCATGTGCAATCATTGAGAAAAAGGATGAATACCATAGACGATAGAAGACACACTCAACACAACTAACCTGAGATGGCATTGGTGACAGACATGAGTGGAGAGTGCAGAGCGGGAGTGACTCCCCACACTGTGTGGTATCCCACGATGCCAGCCAGACCAAAGGTGGTGACGATCTGGGTGAAAGCGGCGTTAGGAGCGCACAGACCCAGACCTAGCAGGGTGGCAGAGCCTGAAAACAGAGAGAGAAATACAGTTACAGAGAGAAACAGAGCTATTGCTACAATTAGAGAGAGCTTTTACAAGACTGTTTAAATAACCTGTATTTGAGATAATCAATATTTATTGTTGAGTTCATTTAGTACCAGTATTTGTCATTTCAATACAAAGGTCTCCAACTTTTTTAGCTTATGACCTCATGACACAGAAGGTAACATCTGCTTGTAACCCCTTGGCCAAGTTTGAATATCTCAATGAATAGTGAGTATTTAAACTGAAGAGTAGACAAAAAACTAAATATTTCACTGAGAAAAGTCTGATTTACAAAAAACAAAGCTACAAAATTTGTTTTTCTTCTTTTTTCCACCCTGTTTTCTTTAGATTTCCCCAAGTCTCAGTTCACTTGGTTGATTGCAAATTGTGGTAGGCACTCGGCCACCCATGTTGTCCTTATTTCCTGTTGTAGGCATAGTTAGCCGTCAAAGAGCAATTTGTCTCGTTACATTTGCAGGACTGGTGGCATGTAGCAAACTTTCTTTTCCAGAAAAACTGCTGGAACAGAAATGGTATCTTAGTCAATAACAGCCCATCTAAAATTATTTAAAAAAATGACATTACATGCCAGGCTAATAAGCATGTTACCAGGTCAAAGCAACTTCTCGCTGTGTGGCAGTGTTAAGTAGGGAACTACTGGCGCACCTAAACAATGTGTGAACCACATTAACTGCGTGTGGTGCACTCACACACACAGCGCTGTGTCGCACCATGGGAACCACTCGCTTCAGCACTACTTCAAACACCCAGCTCAGTGTGACACAGTCTTTACAATGCACACTTCCTGACACTAACAGGGTGCCTGTGTGTGTGTCACTTCTCGCCTCCTGTGCACATTCCTGCGACCTGAAAAGCCGATTATTAACCTGTCCTTCACCTTACGGCAGACCTCAACCACTCTTCACACCTAATGTGGAAACTGAATGTCAATAAAGGGCACATTTCTCAGATAAAGCAGCTTCCTGGTTTCTCTCCACAAGCAAAAAATCTGATTTTAAATCAACCTCAACAACTAACCTCCAGTGTACAAGCTAGCAGTGGTGAGTGTAGCCTTGAAGGGGGAGACCTGGGAAGCCTTCTCCTTCGCCAGTTCCTGGACAGACTTTGGTTTAGGAGGAGCTGCAACGGGCACATTGTTGGGCTGAGGAGCAGGGAACAGGTTCTTTCCATTCTGGAGGGGAGAATGGTATCATGTGAAGGGGAAGAAGGATGGAAAAAAAAGAACACTTTAAATCAATCTTTCCTAGCCATCATTCGAACTGCTGAGCTTATGGTTATCTACACCTCACAATGAAGACAGGAACGGCTGCAAAAAGTGGTGGAAATGAGAGTAATTGTCAGTTAGATCAAGAATATCAAATGACATTTATTAGGAGCCGATTTGATCTCTGACTTTATTCCCTGATCTCATTGCCTGACGGTGTACAGTGACCTCTGCTGTGAAACATTAGACCATGCTGTCAAGATCAAAGTAAGTAAACTAATGATCAGGAGGGTACAGTAAGTAAGATCTCTCGTTTCAGCGTCATTTATGAGATGTCTGACCATTACTGCGATCAGATATCAGTCCAATCACTATTTGTTTACTTCAACAAATGAACACAGCTTGACTGAGACAGATTACTATAAAAATAATCACCCCAGAACAAGACTGGGATCTATTACTCAAGACTAAATAATGTAGCTTCACCTTATTGAATAAAAACAAAGATACTGATCATCTCCTAGATACTAATAACTCTCATTAACTCCTTGCGCACTCAGTAATGATGCTTTGCTTCTACAATTGACATCAAAGTGTGACCAATACTACAGAACCAATATCCATATTAAATGTTCAGGTTTTTTGATAAGAATCCCTTTAATTTTGTTCTTGCATCACTGTGACCAAAACCAAAATGTAAATAAATTAATGCGCAAGTAAAAACTATCTCACTGCAGGAAATGTTATCACAGCTCAAGGAACATACATCAATGCCAGTTAATTTGTCACAACTTAAAAGTATCCAATAATATCAGCAGGCCAATATTTTCAACAAGTTCATATTCAATAATCATAAATCTGCACATAGATATATCTATTAAATTAAAGTCCCAGATGATTAAATTAGTGACACTTGAGGGGTTAACTTAAATTCTATATACATATATACATAATAAAATCTAATATCTATAATACAAATACTTTATCAGCTAAAAATAAATCCGTATCATACAATCCTAAAGATCATCTCACATTTTTCCATTTGAAAAATGAGTTCATAACCTGTCATTTTATCTTCGCCTTCTCCTCTGTGTTTCTTGGTGGGTCACATACAGCCAGCTACATTATCTGAATTTTTGTAAATATTCTGTTCGTTAAGGACAGTAAAGCAAATTAGCCTTGTATATTTCATATTTAGTAGCTAGAATGTTACCAACAAATACCAGATGATATAATTTGCACAATCTCAAGGCAAGACATTTTTATTTTGGGTTAACATTAGAGTTTTTTGTTTATTGCAGGGGTTTTACTCCATTGGCCTACAGTAAAGATGCTCTAAATGGACAGAGTAAGAAGATAGTGTGTCCTTAGGGTGACATCTAGTGACTGGGAAAAGGACCTGCATCCACTTTGAATGTCAATCTACATGACTTTCTGGATCCTCAGCTGTACACATACTGTACCATATGTGCGTGTTTGTTGGGCTGCTGGCCACCTGAGACCTCATACCTGCATCACAATAGATCCCCTCACAACGTGGTCCATGGTTCCGTAGTCAAACGAGTCCTTAACATCGAGGTAAAAGTTCTCCTTGTCAGGGCTGATGGCCCGCACCAACTTAGTGATGTTGTTAGAGTAGAGCGTGCTGGACTGTGTTGGCAAACGACTGGGCAGATCTGTGTAGCCAATGTGGGTCACTCCCTAAAGAGGAAAAAGGTAGATAGGTTTTGTGATATTCCAAAAAAACAGGAAAGGGAGCAACGTTTGGGTATGGCATGTATGAACAGCATGAGCACTGACGTTGTACACCGACAGCTCTCCAGGTACTGTGGTCTCAATATTTCCTCCAGCCTCTGCAGCCAAGTCCACCACCACTGACCCGTCTTTCATGCTCTCTATCATGGGTTTGGTGATCAGGATGGGTGCCCGCCTGCCTACAATGTGACAGTGACAGACCTTTAAACTAAAACTTAAACATGACAGCTGCTGTGCATGGACATACAATGTATGAAAGCTAAGAAACTAACAGAGCAATGGATCAAACCTGAAGCTGTTGTAAAACATGTTCTGGTACATTCTGGTAAAGTTATTTTTAACGTTCAATATAACCCAACTTGTCCTTTTTATTTATATGTTTGCTGTCTATCTGCCAAGAATGCATGTCTCCCATTATGATATTCCACATATACAGTCTGTGTGTACACTGTGCACAGGTCTGTGTTTCTGTGCATACCAGGGATAAGAGCAGTGCTGATGACAATGTCCACATCCTGACACTGTCTGGCAAACAGCTTCATCTCCTCCTCTATGAACTCCTTTGACATTTCCTTGGCGTAGCCTCCCTGTCCCTCTCCTGACTCCTTAAGGTTCACCTCTAGCGGCTCTGCGCCCAAAGATTTAAACTGCTCCAAAGCTGCAGCTCTGAGAGTGGAAGGAGAGGTGATTTCTCAGTCAGGCAAAAGGAATATATCTCAGACAGAACATGAGAACTTTTGATTACTTCATTAGTGTCTGTGTTTATCAATCTTTCAAAGCCAGTATTAAGTTCATTCACAATTCAGACGCACATTATATTATCAAAAACAAACCTGGTATCAAATCCTCTGACAATGGCTCCCATGGCCCTGGCAGAACCAGCTGCTGCCAATCCAGCCACACCACCTCCAATGATCAAAACCTATTCACATACACATAGAACAGAGAATAAACAGGTTAAACTTGGCATACAGACATTAAAACTTTAACAAAAAAAACACACACTCATATTACGCACCTTTGCAGGTGGCACTTTCCCGGCTGCTGTGATTTGTCCAGTGAAAAAACGACCAAAGCTGTTCGCTGCCAGCACAACGGCCTTGTACCTGAAATGGCGGAGAGGAATTGAACACAGGGAATGATACAAAAACTGAACAGTCTGTTAATTTTGATATTGACGAATGATGTAGAAGATTCAGAACATTATGAGCTATGAATGGATTTCCAGTCTCAAAATATGAATGTTTAGATTGTAATTAAAAAGATCATCTCAGAAAATATGAGAAATGGACACAGGGAGAGGTGAATGTCTGAGAGCCAGACTACATTGCTTTGATAATGGCTTGGAGCTAAATTGCCCTGCTGGAGTGTGATGAGTTGTAAAAAGTAAAAGTACAGCCCTAGTTTTCAGCATTCACAGCAAATACAACTTGTGTTTACATTGACAATGCTACGTTGACTTGAAGACATAGTCATGTTGAAGAACATCTTTTCCTAAAAATAACAGCTGATATCACTGTGTGAGAACAAAAGCAAAAGCTAGCAACCAAGTTTCCAGACTTGCTAACTAGCTACAGTTGGACATATTTTAAGATAAAACATTCACCCAACTATAGCTGCAATGTTGTGTTTTTCTACATTGCAAAGGATATTTTGAAAACACCCTTGTACATACCCTGCAATGTTTGCCATGGAGCTCAATGCATCAAAGCCCTGGGCGATGGTGACTCGGGGCACCTGATCCATAGCCAGGACGGTTGCCTTCTTCTGGGACAGCAAGTCCATCAGCTCTGGATTCTGAGCTGGGTAGATGAAGCTGATTAAGGTGGCTGCGTCCTTCATTAAGTCCACCTCGTGGACGCCCAAATCAGGGTTGAAAACAGGAGCGCGGACCTGGAAGCAGAGAAATTGCTCTGAAAAACGGTAAAGACGGGCAGCAAATCAATATATGCAACTAAAAGCTACACATGTAAAGGTTGTTTTATTCATCCTGCTTTTCATTTTCTTCAATTCTCATTCCCCTCCATTTGTAAACTTTGAAGACCATATGGAGTCATATTTCACAGTTAATTGTCATTTGGTCAGGGAACATTAGTTCTTTCCCTGATTTTCAAAGCTGCAGTCATTCTCCTTTTTTCTATTGCATGTAACAACGCAACAACACTGATGGCACATCATCTACATCTCTGTTTTCTCGCCTACATCCATTTGTCATTAATTCGGTTGTTTGATTCATCCAACCACTTTATTTACCTCCTCCTCCCAATGACTGGCACTGATGAACTATTAAACAATTAACTTCTCATTCCCCACTTAAATCTTACCTTAACCACCACATCAGATGCCAAGACATCTTTAGCATCTTTGATTGTTGCTCCAGCCTGGGCGTACTGCTCATCTGGGAACTTGGAAGGCTCTCCGGCTCCGGACTCCACAACGACATTGAAACCCTGCTTGATGAGTGCCTGGACACCGGCAGGAGAGAGCGCCACGCGACGTTCACTCTGGAATATTTCTTTGGGTACACCGACAGTGAGTTGTTTGTATGGAATACCTGCAGAGGCTAAGAGAAACAACACAGGAGATTAGTGACAACAGTAAAATTAAGTCGTTATGTTCAGTGTTTCACATTAGGAGGGTGACTCTACAAGCTGATTTTCAAGCTCTTCCTTCACATTTTCTTTCTAAGGTTATTGTATTTTACAATCATAATGTACTCTGTGCATTCCCTTTATTTTTACTCGTCAATTATTTTTTTCTTCATCTGAAATAAAATCGAAAAATAATGATAACAAATGTATTCATGCCAGGCTGACAAACAATGGTTTCTGGCCTTGTTTCAACCTATTTTATGCCAATGGCTTGTCTGACCAACAGGCCATTAAATCAATGCACTCTTTTATTGTAAAATCATAATAATATGATATAATATGATAATATTTGAGCATTTTCACAAAATGCAAAATATACCACATATAAGTGAAATGTGCATAGTTTGTATATGAGTTTGTGCATCTGTTTATCGGTCCAAAACAATAGAAAGCTACACAAAAAGTAAAAAGGATACTCAGTTATTTTGCTGATCGAGTGGAACGTTGCAACTTTTGCAGCTTTTCTCTTTGTTCATGATTATGGACACAGGAGATAATTCAAGGAAATGGTTTATCATAAAAGGCCATAATAGCACAAAACCCAATACTATACTATAGCTTGCAGATCCTTTCTCGCAGCTTCAAGGAGAAACAACACTGTGTTTACCATAAATACTGTACTGTATATTATGCAATAGCCTTTTTGGGACAAGGACGGGACAGTATCTTGTAACAACACTATGAGTCTATAGTCATGCCATTGGCTCCCTGAGGCTGTTCTTAGTTTAGGTAGTTAGCAAGCAAACATTTGCTATATGGTATTTAAAACAAAGGACAGCTGAGGCTGATGGGGATGTCTTTCATTTTCCAGCTATTTGGTCCTCAACCAAAGTAACAGCCAAAAGGTACATTTCACCATACCTTGTGACAATTCACAAGGGAGATATGAAGAGATATCACTGGATAATTTTAAACTTTGTTACTTTAAACTGCCCTTGGCACAAGAAGAAAGTAATGAAACCACTGAAGTCATTAGGGATTTATCATTTGAGGTCCATAAAAGTCCGTCCAAAGTTTAATGGCAATACATCCTATAATTATCAAGATATTACTGTCTTGACCAAAGTTTAACTAACCGACAGGCAGCAAGAAAAGACTCCATTTCACCACCAATCATATCCTTTTCTTAGTTAGATAGTAAGATACAGGCACAACATTGTCTGCAATCTAAAAGCAGAAATATTTCCTTTATTGTTCATGATTTTTGCTTTGCATTTGTAGCTGATTCATTATGTGAGAAGAAAATGGAAGCTTATGATGAGAATGAAATTAGTAAAAAGAAGATAAAAAGACATAAAATTCAGAGTCAAGCATGCAGCAAAATAAAGACGCAGTGAATATGACCAGACAGTGAATTAGCATTGTGTGTCTTTCTGTTGCTCTGAAGTGTCCAAGCTACAGGCAGGTCACATGTTGCTCCTATGGAAAATTCCACTGCAGCTCTTTCTCCCTCTCTCTATACATAAACACAAGAGCACAGGGGCTGCCTATCCTCTCACCCTGCTCTGCTCCGTCCTCCAACAAATTTTGTTTTACCTAAAGCTCCACAGCCAATATTCTGGCTGCCAGCTATTTGATTAAATTCAATTTTAATAAAGCAAGAGGTACCACATGCCCCTGTGTGCTGTGGGTCCCATTCTGCCAACACATTCAGCAGTCAGGTGCCAATAAAGAGATTAGAGTCAGACAGCTGGGCAGTCTATCCCACGGCTATCATGTTACTGGGCGAAAAAGGTTTAGATTAAGTTCAGATTGGGCAGACACCAGTGGATAGATCCACCATATCACTAGAAATAGTATTAAATGCAGCAGCAGCAAATAAGCATCACATCTTGTTGTGTTTTAAGTCTAGAATCTCACAGGAGAGATTAAAACATGATGACCTATGAACCTCAATACTTAGATTAAAGATTATAAAGATTAATGAGTGCATCAGCTTTGGTTTACATAAACGGTTTAAGGTCCATTATGTTAAGTCAAGTCAGTTGTATTCATATAGCCCAAAATCACAATTACACTGCCTCAATGGGCTTTACAAACTATACCGTGAATGACAGTGAGTGAATCATCAGTGGTTAGACCCTCGATTTGATTAAGGAAAAACTCCCCAGAAAGAGAGCCTTCTTTAATTCATTATTTTCATTCAGTTTTTGCATTCAAAATGTGGTATATTCCAGAAAACATCCAAATCAGTTGTTGGCTAAATGTAATTCCAAGATGGGTACAGAGACACATCAACAAAAAAAGTTTAGCACAAGAGACAGATTTGATGCCACTTCTTTGTTGAGGCATTGTTATCCATACCTGGTTTGTGAAATGGCCGGAAGTTGGTTACAATTGCTAAGATGTTGATTCATGAGATGTCAGGAGAAAATAAAACATGTAACAATGTGCCAAGAAAGGCAGGGAAAAGGAGGACTTTAAGCAGTAAAAAACTGCAAAGAATGCAGGAATTAAAATAGCGGTACAAAGCATTCTCACTGGGGCAACTTAACAGAATTGTAGAATATTTCCTAACAGCATTATAAACCAGTGTGCAGTGTTGAGTTCGATAACCTTTCAAACTACTGGATGTGTGACTCAGCTCTGCCTTCCTGGCTTGTATTTTTGTCTCACCAGCGCCTGAAGAAACACACCCCCAGCAACACACTCACGGTTCCCTATTTTCAGTTCAAATACCCAGCGATGGTGCCGTGTCAGCCCTTTTTGACACAGTGTGAAAACAGACAGATCGGGGACACTTCATTGCTCAAACGACTCTGTACTGTACTTAACTAATTTATTGTGCAGTAACTTATATAGTGTAACTTATATGCATTGCACTGTTTGCACTGTAACCTTCCTTATCAAAGTGCCTTTACTTTGGTACCAACTGTGACAATCACAGTAACAGTCTCTTTATAAAGCACAGAGTCATTCTGTCCATGTCACAGTCATCAATCTGGTCTTATATGAACACACTGCCTTGGCATATACTGTACATCTATAAGCTCCATCGAGGTCAAAGCATGACCACATCTATATGAACTGTGTGATATGTGTTCTTCTACTTGTCTGCGACCCTGTCATCTGACACTTGCATCTCCAGAATAGACTCAACCAGCTGTTGCTGGAGCTAGCTGAACTGCATGGATGTCACTGTGAACCAGGTCACAAGCACCTCCAATCATGAACCTTGAATCCTGCACAGTCGAACATGAAGCACCTCCAACCAGCTGGTACTGGCTTTCACAGTACACAAACTTTCTGGTTACTGATACAGAGACCAGGCATGAAAATGGAGAATACATCCTACATGTGACCTTGGGACTGAAAGCAACTGCAGGTAGCTGCACTGACCTCGAGAATATACCTTTAAGTTACAGGAAAAGCTACAGCATGGGGTTGAAGGCTGTCCTCTGTTTGATTTGATTTATCTCGGTTTTGCCAAAACAAGGGATTATGTTCTTCATAAAAACACCAATGACTTTAAAAGGGAATATGCATGCAAAAAAACAGAAACAAAACAAGAATGAATGGGTAGCACTCTGAAGGACAAGGCTATAAATAGCATACTTGTCTGCCATTTCTAATGCTGGGTAGTAAGAGAAAACCTCCATCAGTGTTGTTTAATGAGTATTTTTGCACCTGCCATGCTGTACCTGATGCACAAGTGCATGAGAATGCACATAGAAGCTACAGGTGGCATTGCTTTCATGTTGCTATCAGCAGTAAAACATGCATCTACAACAGCAGCAGCAAGGCCACAATCCTCTAAATTCAGACCCAAGAGGAGAATACATGAATTAAACCATCCCTTTAGTGTGTCCGAACCTCAATAGAGATTAATCCTACAATTATATAAAACATAAAAGGAGCAAATTATAATAATTAGGAAGCTGGGATCTGAGAAAGTTTATGATTAATTCTCAGAACAGTTCCTGATCAATTTTCCGTTGACCAAAAAGTCATTCCAGCTGTCATTTGCAGCCCGTTTGCATGGTTGAACATGCAGTGACACACTAAAAATTAATGAGTTGTCTAATGTGCAGTCTCAATAGTAGCTGTTCCTAAGTAGAGACTGTCAGCAAGATGGGCAATTAAAAAGAACAACAAATCATTCTTACATACAGTAGCTGTACAAGGTGGTAGCAGTTGATAATCTCATCAGCTAACAGCTTGACAAACAACGCGGGCACGCGGTCAAAAGAGGCAATGTCCAAAACTGACACACTTTCAAAATAACCACTTTCTTTGCAGAGGGACGGCTGGACAAGATTTCAAAGTTGCTTTGACACTGGAAGAGTGCTACCATCACAGCCGTTTGTCACAGCGGATATCCTTCATTACTACTGAGATCTCTTTGTCAAACTTCATTGCAAAAACACTGTGTTGCCTCTCTGAAAGTCTGGACATGCCAGCCAGGTTCCCACATCTTCTTAAACATCAAATTCAAGGACCTTGCAATGAATTTCCAGGCCCTATTCCCTTAAAGTGAAACTCTCACTAAAAAGCAACAAAGACTTTGTTTGTGATTGAATATGAGTCAAACCTAACAGGTAGGAGAGTAATGGTGGACCTCCTGCCTGTTAGGTCGCACTCAGGGATCGACACTTTTTGTCTGCCATGACAGCAGCGCGCCGGAGATGCAGCAGCAACCGTAAGTCGCTCAAAAACCTTCTTTTTAGTAAATTCTGTGTACACAAACAATGTCCTCAATGCTCGTGTTCATGTGTAGAGACCCTGGTGATACTACGAGCAAAGTTTCATGTGTCGAGCCTTCTTAGGGTTTTAAAAATAGCGATTTTGATGCCAGCGTATGAGTGCCCCTGCACTCCATTGAAAATTAGCTTGCCCGAAAACGAAACTACAGTTAATCTTAAAAGTGCCTCTTTCGTCGTAATTATGCTTTTACATGAAGGTTTGACTCATATGCATTCACAAATAAAGCCTTGGGTGCTTTTTGGCGAGAGTTTCACTTTAAAATCAAGGACCCTACACAGGATTGTTTCAGATACGGATTAACACTAATTACTGTTACAACAGCTCAAATATTTTGAGCACTTTCAATCACCCATGGCCATATACATGTCTAGACATGGACCATGAAAATCTTTTTTCAAAGACGTTCAAGGCCTTCGTTTTTCTACTCAAACTGACACACTTTCAGGGACCCATGGGAACTCTGTTTCCAGAAACTAGAATATCTCAGATATCATGCATTGTCTAAATTTAAATAATGTTACCTTCATTATCTTTTCTAAACAGAACATTAATTTATAATTTGCACAAACTGTTGCAATCATTGTTTTCTGTTTATAGTGCTACTAAGTTTACCCAAGATATCACATTGTGTCTTACCTGGACTGGCACATCGTCCAAGAGCTTGATGGGTCCTGAAAAAGCGAATGCATGTTGATTTGAGAGCATGGCTGCTCTGCAACTTCATACAGGAAACCCCGCTGAACACAGGGGCCGAGCAGCTGGCCGCCACAACACGAAGGAGGCTCGCCATGGTGCACACACACCCAACGCTCACACACCAGGAGGAGCTCAACAGGACAGACAGCACTCCTCCTGGGAAGAGACGGGAGGGGGATTATGGGTAAAGAACAATAACAGGTGAAAGTGAGTGAGAGGGTAATACACACAGTTGTGCCCGCAAGTTCCACAGAGATATGTCCTACCCTGCTCTTTTGTAGATCAAACACACACTTGTGACCTTGTTGATGCTTATACAACAGGTCACAGTCATTGAGACGACACTTTCCTATACATACTTGTACCCAATCCAACACGTTATGACTGTCTGATCCCCATTACGAATCTGTCCTTGATTTTTTGTTGATATACAAACATCTTTTTTTCATTTTCTGCAAGAATAATTGGACACATCTTTAAATTGCAGCCCCGAGTGACTCTGAGGCAGTAAACAGAGAGAGGGACCGCATGTTTACTTTAAAAGGGAGATAATGAACTGGGATAGACTGGGACAGCTGGGCTGGTGTAGTAGGGTTTAAACTAGAATTGACTAGCATTTAACTCCTATCGGCCACGCTGTGTGCACAGTAAGGACACTGTTTCAGTCAAAAGATCAAACTACATTTTGGTTTGAAAGTCAAACTGACCTTAAAAGTTTAATTAAAAAATGCAGGTGATCACCATAAAAAATATTAATATCAATGTAAAGTGACTATTATTGGGGTTTGGACCTTAGATTTAACAATTAATTGACTTCTTTTCCACAGACAGTATAAGTAATTAATAATGTATCACAATACAGTTTCGCAAAAGCCCAATTAAAAAAGACATATTAGGGTAATTAAGGTAAAAGGTTTCAACTATAAAATATGACAAATAAGTGTGCCCCTTTTACATCAGTAAAGGACAACTGACCCATATCTGAGACTTCACTTATAGTTCAGACAAAGAATCAATCTAATCAATTTCATACATTCAAACAACAAAGCATAAGCACACTACAAGCATATCAAAACATACATTAGGTTAGATCTGTAAGCAGTGTGTTTGAATGAAGGTCATCAGTATTTTTTTTCTTTGTCAATTAATCATTTATCAGAAAAATAGTACAAAACTTTCATTTAAATGTCCCAGAATCCAGTTTACCATCAAAGAAAACATGGAAACAAATCAAATCTTTACATCTGAGAAACTAGAACCCAACCAACCATTATGACTTTCGGCACCATTTGAGAGACTACTGATAACCTCTTTTAAGTTAACAAGCCGTCTGCAGACAGACAGCGTGTTGTGTTCAGGGACTCTTATTTCATATAAAAAAACTCAAACTACCACGTCACCAAAAACTGTTGAATCACACACACACTCTCTGTTAACATTTTTCTGGCATTAAAACGTAACGTTAGCTTATAAAAAACGAGTCGTGGATGAACTAAGCATTAAGCTGCAGACGAGTGTCGCTTTGTCCTGGATGTGCCAGGTTAACCCCGGGTCAGAACGGCTCTCGTAAACCTCTGGCTAACGGCACCGTTTATGACCCAATAAGTCACCAATAACACAAGGTTTAAATCAATGACGACAACCGTCTCACAACTGTGTGTCATCGGCAAGAAGCTTAAGCTAAAATGTGTTGTTGTTTTTTTTTTAGGCCACCTTTCAGTGCACTTTCACTGTGAGTCAGAGCTCAGCAGTATTAATCCAGGCGGGCACCTCTTCTCTCTTTTTGACCCGTTCCCTGCAAAAAAACCTAGCGGGGGCTCAATGCTAACGCGAGCTAAGCTAGCGCGCTAGCAGGCAGCTAACACACATCTGTTTCGTGCATGAATGCGAGGTATGACTCGTAAACCCCACACACACACACTCGCACAGAAATGCAAACCGAAACAAATGCATGTGAAAAAGTGAGAGTGGAAAAGTTAACGGAACATAACTCGACTGACCTTTGTAAATAGTCCGGGCTCTGTGCTGCACAGACGAACTCTGATAACCCGGAAGGTGTCCGGAACAGCGGCCGGCAGGGTTATTATTTGATCATATGAGACGCATCATGTCCGACTTCTGACTTCTGATTTGTGGTCACCGAGGAGGCAGGACGAAGCCATAACAAATGCACACCCCTCAGTCTCACCTCTATATTTTTTTAATTTATAAATGACAATGACATTAATGTCCATATTCTTTTATAAATCATGATCCGGTTTATCAGATAAATCTTAATTTAGGGACAGGTTTTAAAAAAAAAACGTTTTGTTGGAAGCGAACACATGCTTCATTTCTTGACCGAAAATTACAATTACATGCAAATATATATATATATAGTTATAATGATATGAATAAATGAGCACATTTACGTGTCATCTACTGTTTCACAAATGGCGTCCTAAAACTTGATTTACAATTCTGCATGCTGCCACTGCGGGGCGCTCCTTCACCATTTTATTTTTAGCACTACACAAGGGGGTTTAAAACGTGGTCTGTTGTATATTTAACCTGTTTAATCCAGATTTTTTCCACACGTATTTACATATAAACATGAATATGCCCACAAATGTGTCATGTATGGCTGAATATGGTCCTGTTCTGGCAGTGTGTGGCAGAAATCAGTTGGTGGGCCCCTATTAATCCTGATTTCTCTCTCAACGTTCAGTACAACCGGGCCCCAAGTGTGTACACAAGTTGATGTCAAAATATGCAGCATCCATCCATCCATCCATCCATTATCTGAAGTAGTTACAGGGAACTGGAGTCTATACCAGCTCATACTGCGTAGGAGGCCCTGAACAGGTTAAAAGGGCAGCAGAATTTGTGACTTGCCTGTGTGTTGAGGAAAACCACACAAAGGCAAACATGTTAATAATATTTTGTTTAAATTAATTCAAGCAAATCTAAATGAACACAACAAATTGGAAGCACGGGAGAAAGAGAGCACCAGAGGGAGATATCCAGCCTTCTCATAGCAGCGCAGCAATCAGAGGAAGTTGCTTCAGGTGCGTCTCACTCCTCTGACAGCCCCGCCATTCAGGAGCAGGTCAAGACACAAGTAATCAGGAACAGAGCTAAAATATAGCTACATAACATAACAACTAGCTACATTATTTCTTTACTTTATTCTAGAGACTAGCAAATGACTGTAGTAAACATGAAATGTGATCATGAATATACTGGAAGAGTATATTCATGAGTATATATAAGAGAATATATATTTTGCTGTATTTATATATATTTTTTTTCCCTTTTCGGAATTGCTTTAGCCTCATAGAGGTAAACATAATCTCTCCATTTTGACCAAAGCATAATAGAGTTTGATGCGTTTGAGTGCACCTTTTCATTTTTTGTTCCTTGTTAGATTATATCACTATAATGTACCCACGATCTGTTTTGTTACTGCAGGTACTCTCACATAGAAATATCTTCTATACTAAATATAATATATAATAAATGTTCATGGTTTCATTTCATTTTTTTCCATTCACCATCATCATTTTGAGACTGACTGGTGGAGATGATCTCACACCACTGGATGAGACCCAGTTGTTCTGCTATTGAGTCATTCGAATGGTGGTGTGAAGTTAATGGAAGGAGACACTGAATCAACAGGTGCTGTGAGGATATCTGAACTGATCATCTCCTACGTGTAGAAAAATGTAAAAAAAAGTTGTAAAAATGTTGTAAAAAAACAACATTAAACATTATTATCTGTCATTGTTTGCAAAAAACAGAGAAATAACGGAAATAATTATCATCTAGCAACCTTCTTAACAATGACACCATTTCACCTTGTGTCATGACTTCATTATCATCCTATTTCCTCTCATTTTACTTTCATCTCTCCTGAAAATGAGAAACTGCTCTTCTGGTATGATGAACAGATGATCAGTAATTATTATAATCATAGCAGGATCATCGTTCAGGTTTATGAGTCAAAGTATTAGTAAAGTACAAGGTCACTGTCACGGGGCTTATTCTCTTCTCTCCAGCGTTGTTACACTAGGCTGTGGTTACTGACACATATTTGTCAGTGTTAATGTGCTAACAGCGCTGGTTCGGCTTCCTTGTAAATTCTTTGTAAATGAAAAACTAGCAGTGAGTTACAGCCTGTCCAGGAGCAATAAAATCTTTGTCAGTCATGTATTCTCTCTGTACTGGTGCCTCATCGAACTACACTTACACTGTATATAGTACATATACTGCGCTTTCTCCTCCTGCCATATACTGGTCATCTGGTTCTCTTTATCAGGCTCAGAGAGTGGAATGCATTGTTGCTACGCCTGGATCTCATTTCAGCGTTTCGCCATAAAAACAGCTTGTCTAATTGGCTTTGTTTGTACATCTTTCTTATATATTCTCTCTCCCTCAGTGATATTAAAACCAACACGTGTTATTTCTAGGTCAGGTCAGAAGCAGGTGGACATACATTTCTGACCGTTATGTCCGTTAAAGGTCATTCAGTCTCTTCAAAGTTGCTCCATTCAGCAGATGATTGTGTGTACAAAATATCACCAGCTGCATACATCTTTAATTTTGACCTTCTGGCTGAATGTCTCTTCTTCCTTAAAATCTTATGTGTTTTGTTTTTTTACCTTGTTATTATTTTGAAAATCAAGGCCAGAATGAAGACCCTTTGTCAAACAATGATGTTATGCTAATATCATATTTTGCTGTCCTAGACCCCAGAGCTTTGGACATTTAGACGTTCAACTGGAATGATTTTAATTACTACTATTACTAAACTTTGGATTCCTGACTGGAAATGATTATCAAAGACGTGCGGTTGTGTTTTAACTTGGTGGATTATTTATGGGGCACTAGTGGGAGGGATTGAATACTTTTTCCTTGGCAGAATGTGTTCAGGATCGACTCGCCTGTGGGTACATTTGTCTCAGATTCAAAACTTTGAACCAGTGTGAACTTTTCTAGCTTGCAGAGTCTGTGAGCCTGTCTGTGTTATTTACGGCTGCTGCCATTTGCCCTCATTCAAAAGCTTGAACTCCTGTTGAACAAATGGCTTTTAGCTGAGATGCTGCGCCTCTATCCTGCCATTCCAATCTGCCATTCATTCAACGCAGAACGGCCTTGTTTGCTTTTTTTTCACTCCATGTATGAAGCAGCCTGCTGTAGTTTGCGATCAGTGTCTTAATGACCGATGGTGACAGATGTTAAAATCAAAACTGTCAAATGCAATCTGTAAATTATTTGGCATTTTACTGACCCTGGATAGGGATATTGTCTCTTCACTTGCACAGCGCTACAGGACATCGGAGGTCAGCATCAGCGGGTCGGGATTCAGTCTCACGATCAAAAGCACAATAGGACGCCAACCTACTGACCTGATAATGTTGTGTAATGAAACAATGAGTGGGTTTTTTCATGCGTCCGTGAATACACGCACGTGGGTGCACTGGCCTCCATGTGCATATAAAACTCTGTATTAGGAAAGGACATCGAAACAGTCAGCTGTGAGACAAAACAGCATACACACAGAGAGAGAGAGAGAGTATGTGTGTGTGTGTCAGAGAGAGAGAGAGAGAGAGAGAGAGAGAGAGAGAGAGAGAGAGAGAGAAACAAAGAGATTTTCAGCCAGAAAATGCTTTGAAGTCACAGAAAATTCCAGGAGTTTCCTGTTAACGAGCCTGGGCTATAATGTGAACCAGGAGTGTGTGTGGAGTGTGTGTGGAGTGTGTGTGTGTGTGTGTGTGTGTCTACAGGGAGAGGGAGGTCTCTCTAGTCAGTCTCTCTCTGCTGGTGAGAGAGGTTAACGTCACTGCAGTCTTTACTGTCCATTTAACATTCATGTCAGATTTGGTCCACCTGTTCTTAAGGATACAGAACCCGTCAGCCTTTAAGGGGGGTTTGAACGTGGATTAAAAGCATGGATATTTCTCAGCTGGGAGTTTTCTGAGAGCTTCTAGACTCTTGAATCGCTGTCGAACAGCTGCTGGATCCATCTGGTCTGCTTCGGATGCAACGCGGCTGCCTAAGAGTGATGAACACAAATGCAGAGGAGGATCTGTGAGCTGCTCCAGCTGACCAACAAGCCAACCACTCCACCGTGTCAGTGAGGATGTTTCATTTCTCTAACTCACGCTGGCCTCTGCTGTTGATCGCCGCCCTGTGGAGCCTCAGCTACCCGAGTTTGCTCACCGCCTGGCCGGGGATCGGCTACAACAAGCCCAAAGATCAGCTGGACCCCAACGTGAGGGACTGGGGAGACTACTCGGACCTCCCTCCAGGAATTGAGCAAGGGTTGGGGCTGGACGTGGACGGAGAACATGGAGGCGGCAGAGGAGTCGAAGAGCCCTCATCAAGCCTGGCTCCGGAGCTGGATTTCCTGGCAGACTTTGCAGGCAAGACAAATGAGCCGATCAGCTGATGAGCCTATTTGTCCGTCTGATTACTGACTGTAAACAACCTTTTTCCCTTCCAGGTAAAAAGCGACTGTGGGTGATAGCAGCCCCATCACACAATGACCACTACCTGCGTATGATGGAGAAACAGCTGGAAGACATGGAGCAGGTACTGTGTGTACAGATACACACACCAAATGGATTTAGAGGGAGATTTTATAAGATTTGTTTTATTTAGTTTCACCCTCTTTCCGTCTTTTCCCGTGTCTTTCTCAGAAAGCGCTCAACTGCCGCCTCGCAGAAAGAGACACATTCATTATCACCATCATCCAGAACGCCATGATGGAAGGTCGAATCCAGAAAACAACTTTTCAAGGAGATGCTATAGTAGAGAGCCTTGACCCCGATACAGTTACCAGACTGCTGCACTATCTGGAGCTCACCAGCCAGGTAGGTCACATCCCTGGAAGACATAAACAAGTTGCAGCCTATTTGTATTTCTTGACTTGTTGTTGTCTTATTACGCCTGTTGTTTAAGGATCAAGGTTTCACCACGCTGGTCGTGAAGAAGAACCTTCGCGTCAGCGAGCGCTTCCCATTTCCGGTCCGTGTTGAGGCGATTCTGGAGGTCATCGATCAGTTCCCCGTGAGGAAGCTGGAGAAGATGACCAGACAGGGATCTCAGCTGAGGTTATATTGTACCACCAAGTTCATTCAGTCCGCTTTAAATTCAAAGTGGGGTTTTTTGTAGGGAGACTGATCAAAATATCAAATAATATGAAAATAAAACTATAAACAATCAGCCGTATTCTGCATTGCTATGGGTGCATTATTAAAGATAATGCGGGTATAAAATGATACGTCAAGGCAAGCTATTTCTAGCCATGCCTTTCAATCGCTATCTCAGATGGCTTCTATTGTTCAACCAACAGTACGAAACCCAACGACTCTTCTTTCACTGTTGTAAATGACAAAGAAAAGCAGCAACTCTTTACGATTAAAAAGCTCAAACCGGCAAAAGATTTTTATTTTTGCTTGAAAAACGAAACAAAATAAGTAACCCATCAAAATAGTTGATTAACTTCCTTTCAATCCAGCTAATCTATTGATCGTCTAACTGTTGGTCTGTGGGTCTGTCAGTCCACCACTCTGATCCGGACTGAAATACACCTACTCAGCACCAGATTGTTAGCACTGTCATTGTAAGCATTGTAGCATTTAGCTCATAGCATCGCTGTGCAGCCTCACACAGCAGCTAGCGTGGTCAAAGACCTTCTAAGAACAAATTTGCCACAAGAGGCTTTGTAATATGTGCAATACACATCCATTCAAGTAACAGACGAGTACAAATGTTATACTTTATGTAAGATGTGGGCATTTATTACAATATAAATGTGTGGTTTCTCTGTCATTTTGGTCAAAGTTATGAACAAAATGCGGTCTGATGTTCTGTATCCAGGTGTAAACCCACTAAAAAGAAGGTTTTAGTGACGAGGAAAAAGATGAAGAAGAAGACGGCGCTGAGCCCTCAGAGACGAGGGAATGTGACTTCTGTCGTGGCCTTGCAAAGAAAACCTCCAGCGGACAAAAAAGCTGCCCTGAAGAGTAAGATCCAGGATATCCTGAGTGGACGGTCGAGGTTTGTTATCCGTAAGGAGCCCGCAGCGGGGTCCACGAGGGGAAGGGAGGCGAACAGCGGTGGTCGGGCCACTTCAAGCGGACACGAAAAGGTGCACGGAGCCCCATCCGTGTCAAAGAACAACAAAGACGTAAAGAAAGACAGGTGCAGTCTTCAGATTACCGTAAATTACATAGATGTGTGGAATGTTGATGTTTGATTGATTTCGCTGGACGCTTGCTGAGATTCTGTGTTCCCATCTGGCACATCATGCCTCCTCATCCCCTGACACCAGAGGAAGATGAGCTTTTTTTAGTGCTGGACCAACATCAAAAGTTTTTGGGTTTTTTTTCTATTCTGCTGCAGGGCTGACTCCACCGTGGAAGAAGGAAAGAAAAGACACAGGGGGAAAAACAGTGAAGTTGAAAAAGAGGTGAATGTAAAGGAGGATACAGAAGAAAAGCAGAGCTCTAAGAGAAAGGGGAAAGGGAAGAAAGGGAAGAAAGGGAAAGGAAGAGGGAAGAAGTCCAACAGAGAGGCCAGTGAGAAGGATAAAACAGCCCTGAAGGCGTTTTTGGACAGCTTCAAGGGCTCAAGAAGGTTGATGGTGAGAAGTTCCTCTTTGGTCTGCCCTTTTTTTTCTCCTCGTTCTTCAGTTTCCAATCACCTACGAGGAGTGATGTGTCTGTTTGTGTTGCACTAGTTGATTTCGACACCCAGCAAAGATGCAACGCTGTACATCCAGCAGACGGAGGAGAACAAGAAGCAGCACTGTGACCTCGCTATCAGGAAGATCACCGTGGCGACCATTGTGGGTGCGGGACGTGACGCTGTGCTCACGTTGCAACACCACCAGCTTGGTAGGAAGTGTTTGCACATTTTTTTTTGTCTGTGTGTATGATGTTGTATGTTTGAATATTTGCATCGCAAGCATTTGGTTAGGTTCCCTCCGGGGGGCCGAACCCAGTAACCGGACAATCTCTTGCAGATATCACTGATTTATTTATAGATACGCTGTCACAATATTCTGAAGCAAAGAGACTAACATGTTGTATTTTTTTACCAAAGCGTGACAAAAATGCAAATGTGTTGCTTCCATCTTTGCAGCAGCAGCAGCAGCAGACATTTATTGCACTGTAGCGTACAACAGTCTGTAACTGTGTTGCGTTGAGTCCACATGCTTGAGGTAGAAGCTGAACAGCAGCGTTAGCAGGCTAGCACATTTGTTAATTAGCAGTAAACACTAGCCACAGCTGTGGCTGGTGGAAAGGTCAAGTCATGAACTCGAGTATTGGAAATAGGTCATAGAAGCCGAGCTATGAGTATTGTCCTTACAGGTTTAAAAATTGTTCAGAGGCAACTTGGCTTTATATCATGTGTGTTTCAGAGTTAGAGCCTCCTCTCAGCGACCAGCCAGAACATCTCTCAGACTCGGGCCTGATCTCTCTGTTGAGATCAGAGCTCAGCCTGTCGTCCTCTGACCTCTTTTCCATGACCGTCACTGACTACGACATCAAGCCCCATGTGAGACAGTCTTCGCTGCATTTGTTTTTGCTCTTACTCACGTTCACACCTGGAAGCACTCCAGTTAAGGGCTGCTCAAAGTAATATTTACCCCAGATTATAAGCCACTGAAGGAGTCAGATAGGCCATGTTTCTGTCAGACTTTAAAGACAAAGCTCACTTATTTGTCTTCAAGAATTTTACATTGTTTTCAAGAGATTTACAAGTGTTTCTACAAAGTTCTTTGTCATTTTTGTTTCATGAGCAATGTCAGGAACTATTGCTGATGTGGCCTTATGATTTAAAGACAATTTAAATATAATGCCATTTTTATTGCCTAACTAGCTTTTATCTCTCTCCCAGAGAGTCTTTGAGGCTCCTCCATCAAGTCCTGCTCTGTTCGAGTACATTGACAACTTTCCCTCAAGGCGCTCAGAAAAAGAAAAAGAAAGGAAAAGTCCTGCGGTCTGCTCCAAAAACAATCAGCAGCCTGAAGCTGAGAATTCACTGCTCAGGTAGAGTAGACTGTTATAATCCAGAGCTCACTGAGTTAACTTATAAGCAGACTGTATTAATGTAACTACTTATTAGATTAATAGAACTTTACAGCCCTACAAAGCCAAAACTTAGGAAGAGTACAGATAGTTGAGACCAAAATCTGACATGACATTTATTTTGCCATGTAACAAAATGTATGTCATGTAACGAACAGTTCCAAAATAATATCATATCATATTGAATGTGCAGTCTAAATGAAACTTGGCTAAAAGCCAAGCTAGCTAGAGACAGCCACAGCTAGCTTTGACTAAGCTCTCTGACTGTGAAATATAGCTTTCTATCTCAGATTTAACTTCTGGGTAATTTAATTTCTTATCCCACATAAGTTGGCTGAAGAAGCTGAATTTATTCAGGGAGAATAAAAACAGCAAACGTTAGCTTGACAGAGTAACGTAAGCTGTAAGTGCAAGATTAGCTTTAGACTGTAGTGGAATTCAGTGCAGTCAGGCTGCTTTTAAATGACTTATTTAGATGTATTATGATGTAAATTGATTTATAATATTAATTTCAAGGTAAATATTATTAAATAACTAGTCAATGGATAGCTAAAATACTTGATCTATTTTAATCCTCTAATTTTATTTGTTAATACAGTGTTTATTCGACCATTCTGAAGGTTTATTTATTTTTTGTGTGATATGTTTAAAAAGATAAAGGAATCACATCCTATCTGACTGGTACAGTTTACCCAGTCTTCAGGAGTTAACCCTCTATTTCTCTGATTTATAGTAGCTGTAACAGTAACTTTGTGTTTTATTTCTTCATAGATATTATACAACATGTGCCTAAACACATTATGTCTGAAAAAAAGGCATGACCTCGACCGACTCATGCTACAACCTTCAAACTTCGGTCACTGTTTTTATTGCTGTTCAGATTCATGTCTAAGAGGAGACTGCTGCTCGTCTCTTCTCCCTCTGAGGATGACTACTCGTTCCAACAGCAGCTCTCTGCTCTCAATGGACAGGAGTGTCACCTGGGTCAGTAACACACTACACGCTCGTTCAATGAACAATACCACATCTGTCTCTGGTGCAATATGGAAATATAACAGGCAGGTTTCCATCCTGGCCTACAAGCTTGGGAAAGGTCCATGCCAATATTGTCACTGACTTATTTGTACTATAATATATTTGTATTCATACCATTATTGACTGATCCGACACGGGTCTTTGTTGCTCAAATTTTGACTGTAAGCGTTTTGTGGGTCTCTCCTCAGGTATTCGCCACTTTGCCATGCTGAAGCTGATTGGAGTTGGACACAAGGCATCAGGAACTGTTGAGCTATTTCCACTTAATGGTGAGTCACTCTCATGTCGGGAAGGGCAGTCGCATGGGACGGTGATAGATACAGGAACTTGGGATTTTATGCCAATTTGTGCAATCATTATAAATATATAGAGACATGTCCAAAACTTTAGAATCCTATATTTAACTGTGTTTGTCAGGAGTGCATCTTGTCTTTTTAAATCCCATTTTGTGTTTTGCACTTAATCCTTCCTGCCATTCTTCTTCCAGGTCGGAGTCAGAGCGAGGTTGAGCCGTTATCGCGTGACATGGTCAACAACCTGAGGGAACAGCTGAAGATCAGCAAGGACTACTTCAGCATGCTCGTCGTGGGGAAAGACGGCGACGTGAAGGCGTGGTTCCCGTCACCCATGTGGTCCCTGGATAGCATCTACGACCTGGTGGACTCCATGGAGCACCGCTTCCAGGAGGAGAAGCTGCAGAAGAGACTGGGGATCCACTGCCCTGAGGACAGGGGGAGAGGAGGCGGCGAGGGGGAGCATTATGGAGGCTATGATGATGGGGGAGCCAGGGAGACGTACATGTATCACCGACCAGAGGAAAGATGAGAAAGGAGGAGGAAGAAGGCAAACCCATGTGACGACACAGCTGATACATGGACACATGGATTATTGAATATAAGAAAACTCATAAACAAAGACCTCATAAACTCTTCAGGACTCACAGGATTACATTGATATATATATATATATATATATAT
>CAEMYA010000179.1:6053352-6088705 GCA_903131615.1 Diplodus sargus | reverse complement strand
TATATATATATATATATATATAAATCTATTGGACACCATGATAATAAGCTGAATATTTGATGTTTGCAAGTAATAAATTTGGAAAGCAGAAAATATTTGAATGGCTTTATTTTTTTTGAAGTCTAAATCAGAGCATATGTGCACCATTCAGTTGTTTGCTTTTTAGAAGAGTCTGTGACTATTTGCTGATCACAGTTTCGGTGGAAGAGGAAGAAGGACTGCCCAAGGTTGAGCAGATTGCACTTTTTGGCAACACTTCTGTCGAGTCCTGTCCAACACATTCAGTGTGTCAAGTGCACAATCGGAACTGTTGTGATGCTGAAAAAATGAACATGAGATCAAATGTTCTTTCCTAAACATGTATTTTAAAGAGCTACAGTCTTCAGACGCCTCAGGGTCAGTAAAACAGAGATGAATGATGCTGGACTTGTTTTCATGCCGCAGGAAATTCTTTTATAACAGTTCTTCAAAAAAAAAGAAAGAAAAAAAAAACATCTGCAAAGGCCTTTTTTAGTTGTTGAAAAAAAGAACACATAACATCTGTGTACCCAACAACTGCACTAGGTCTTCTGTAGTCAATTCAATTTCGCTGTCCAACTACGAAAGGCCTGATTTTATACAGCTGTCATTAGAACACATGAAAATGCCACAAATATCGTATTTTATAATGAGGACTGAACAATTGAATGTTGCTGCAGGACTCACACTAGACTGCCTGAGGTCCTGCACAGTTTCTAATGTGAAATTCAGTGCTTCATTTCAGACCTCAACATATATAATTTAGGGGAATGTTGAAAGAATTTCTTTGATTGAAAAGATAGGCATGTTGAACTTACAGCACCTCGGCTCTTTCTTTTTTTTTTAATTGCTGACTGATGAGATGTTGCCAAAGAAAGTTAGGTGTCACAGAAAGTCTTGGGTGTGCCATAATGTGCTGCTGTGTACGGCTGTTGCTTTTCCAGCCAGCGCCAACCACCACAGAAACATATCTTCCTCCAACCATTTGTCATTAAACTTGTATCTCCCCCATGTTAGCTCATCCCTAGCTTGTTAGCAAGCTAGCGATGATAAGACAAAACACGTAAATGTAACATTAAACTTCTATTAATGACCTTTTAAGTGCAGGAATTCTTTCTTTTCCAAATCTGGATGTTGACACTGAAGCAAAAGCTTCCCAAATCTTTCCACCACAGGGTAAATGCTGCTGACCTTGGTTATTCCTTGCGCTGCCAAACGGTTGACATTTTGTCTCACAGCAAAACATCTCAACGATGTTCTGACTGCCATGAAATTTGGTACAGACATTAATGTACCTATCAGAAAGGATCTTAATGACTTCCGTGACCTCTGACTCTCCGTTAAAAGGCATCATCCTCCATTTTAATTTGTCAAACACTTACCAAATATTCCCAACGGCCACAGCTGCACTTTGGGTCAGCGCTAATTAAGAAGTGTTAGCATGCTCACGTTCAAAACTAAGATGATGAACAAACATTTCACCCATTTAACATATGCATGCTGTCACTGTGAACAAGCTGCCATGCTTGCATTAGCATTTCGCTAAAAGAATCGTTGTGCTAAAGTGGAGCCTCACAGAGCTGCTAGCATGGTTGTAGACTGTTCTGCAGCACAAATGTGCTGAATCTTTACTGTAATGTCTGCCGTGGTTCTTTCTTAATATTGCTGTCACTTTAAGCCATGTCACACTTTTTTTTCTTTTATCAAAATCACCTCCCCACATTTGCAGTGTTTATTATGGTTGTCAAGGTTGCCATGTCTATAGTTTCTCTGTTGATCCATGTGAGTGAGCATCAATTGTTGCGCACGAACAGGAAGGTGCAGGGAGTTTGCCAGGGATAGGCAAATCCATGAGATGAAAACACGCCGATAACAGAGGCTGTGAGACTCACGCATGCACAAAACACCCATACTACTAAGAGAGGAAGTAGTCAAGCAGTCCGCTTATGTCACAGACAGATCTGGAGAATACACCCCCCCCCCCTCCCCACTTAAAAACACAGACTCACGCACCCAATGCTTTGTCACACTCTTTCACTATCTCTCAGGACCTTTCTCTCTGCGGCAACAACAGGAACTAACACAGATACACTGAACAAACACCACTTTATATACCGACCACTCGGACATAGCAGAGGCAGTTGGGAGTGTTGTCTGCGATATGGTGAGTATTGCTCAACTTCACAACTCAAACTGATCACAATTACGCCGGAGGAATGAAAGAATGCTGCTGTTGTGAATCTTTGTCATAGCATTTTATACTTATGAGCAGAAGGCTTTGAATGGATATTGTGAGTGTTTCTTTGTAACAACACCATCAAGTACACATGATTGTTTTTTTACATAACTTATGTGACGATTCATTCTTCTTCACATGAGTTTGACACGGTTTGAGCAAGTTGCTCCACGTATGAATAGAGGAAGAACCGTCAGACTTAAATTGAACCCTTGCATTCAACAGAAAGTGGACTACAGTGACATTTGTGATTTACGGGCTCGAGTTATTATTTTATAACGTTTTAGACCCATGAGATTTTTGTAATTCAATTCTATTCTTGATATTCAAGGCATTTTGTGCAACATTTCTGCACATAAATTACGTAAAAACAGGTACTGTAGCCACTGTTGCTCACTGCGAGAAGGTTCTGGGTTTGAACCTGCTTAAAATAATATAAAATATAATTTAGAGAAGATGAAAGACATAAGCTGGCCCCTCACACTCTGCGCCATTCTGCTCTTTGCTCCTTCTCCGGTTTCCTTTCTTTTCTTTTTTAAACATTTGCATGTTCTCCCTGTGTCAGTGTGTGTTTCCTTTGGGTGCTCCTGCTTTCTCCCAGGTTAACTGGTGACTAACATGTCATTAGGGGTGAATGTGAGTGGAATGTGGATTGTGTTTGCATCTGTGTCAGCCCTGTGATGACCTGATGACCTGCCCAGGGTAAACCAGGCCGCCCGTCCCTGCGGATAATAAATGCACATTTTAGACACTCTGCGTCACATTTCTTCACATAAATTGTGTCGAAAAAAAGTCACCACTTTTTTTTAGGTTTTATGTCAACTAGATTGTGCAACAACTTTGCTGTCCACTTTTCATCACACTGGAAATAGAAACCATGGTTCCTCTTTGCTTTTACCAGCAGATCTCTTTCTTTTCTCAGTCTCATCAGGTCATTTGACTCGAGACACCAGGATTTTTATTTATATGCAGCATCAGGGAAACTAGCGTTGGGTAACACCAAACTATCCAGCAGTTGACGTGTTCGTGGCCTGCATAGCAATGCTGCGGTTCTCGCTTCTCCCCATGAATTTCCACATTAAAAGTGACACTGCACTAAAAAAAAAACACTAAACTCATCTAAGTCAGCTGCAAGTTTATTGGGTACAACTGGCTGAAACAAATGCAGCTTATACAACAGCCCTGCAATAAATCCTACCTTCATGAAGGTTACAATGTTTGAAACTGTGTTGAGTGAACTTTATAGTCATTCTGGCTATCTGAATGACCTTATTTTGCGGTCCTGTTCAGCAGTTTCTCAGGATTCGACAGAATTTGTTGGTTTTTACAAAAATCGCAACTGCAAAAAACATTTACAGAAGTAGCACTTGCAACTGTCTGGTGCAAAACATGTTGGGTAATTTTTAGTTTGCTGCGGTTGAGAAACAGAAGCGTGATGGGGGAACTTTCCTCAGTTTCTTTACCCCTGATTTCATATTCAGACGCCTGTCAGGCCTCGTGTCTACGCGCCTCGTTATGCCCCCACTGTGAGATGTTACTGGCACGAATAAAGTGACACTCCACCCAAAACCTTATTTTGGAGCATCAAATACGGAACTTCAGATGGCTTGAGAGGTAGTTGGTAAAAAGTAAAAACTTGTCAGTTGCTTTGTCAATGAAGAGAAACACACGATGTTTACACTGGAAACAACCTGATCCGCCTACATTATCCATTTCTCCACCACCCATTCAAATGCCAAGTATTCAGCTAACCTATGGGTGAATACATTGCCTCTGGGTTACATTAATGCTTCTTTCTCTTCTTTATCTTTATCTTATTTAATCTCAGACGCTCAAACTAGAGCAGTTTTAGCTATATCTTGGATGATGGATGGATGACAGGACAAGTCTTTGGACGATTAGATAGATGTGGATTTCTTCATGAAGATTCATGAAGGATTTTCCACGACAGTCTAAAGGATGCGCCTTTATGCGCACCGTGGAGCGCTTCGCTGAAGTGCTGCCCTCCGCTCCAATGACAGAGAGCAACAGTAGCTAACATTACTTAAGAGTCTACTCACATAAACAACTGGCCCGCATCACAGCACAGAAGTTCCACAGAGCCCCTTTAACCCTTTTTCAATGTTTAACCAAAACCATAAGCTCTCCCACAACTTCCTGGCAGCACCACTTAACTTTCATCTGAAACACTACAGCCAAAAACCGTCAGCAGTGCATATCATATCATCAGGTGTCAGAAGAAGACAAGAATCTGGAATCTCTATTCCGCGTTTCTGTACAGATTAAAAAGCTCACTGAGAGACCATACCATGTGTGATATCAGGCTATACAAATACGCTGGACTCGGCTTTTTCACTATCACAAACATCTTACTGAGATCATTCTAGACACACGCAGTCGGCTCTTTTCTGTACTGGTAACTGCGCGGCTCGGTGTTTATACAATCATTAACTGGGTGTCACTGTGTGAAATACAAATTAGATCTGACGTTCACTGCACTTCCCATTTAGCTTTATACATTTGTACTTTCCGTTGTACAGGTCTCCCTTACCTGTTCTTATCTCCACTTCCTGGTACAGCATAGTGCCACTGAGTTAAAACAACCTCATTAAAACAGGTGTGGCTGCTACCTGGTCACTCCATTGTGACACAGCATGATACTGGATCCTATCGGCTATTTTGGACACATTATAGATGTACCTCGGAGGTACTGATGCAGCTCTCCCAACATCTCTCCCAGCAAAAGCGTCACTGCAGAGTTATTTCTGTAGACTCGTTTTCGGTGTGATGAAAACAAAAACAGATCAGCAGTACAATACAAAACATTTTTTGTAGCTGAGTCTAATTCAACCTCAAAACAGGCATACTGTAAACTCACTTCTTCAACAGATAATACTTTACAAAAGTGCCCTTTGTTTACCTACACTGGTGGATATGCATGCAGTTTATAATTAACCTGTGTGTCTATAACAAAGATAAGCTAATAAAAAGTAAATACAAACTGCGGTCTGAGCTCTTCGCATAGTCGATACCTGCAGTGACGAACCACTGTATGTTAGTTGATTGCTCAGAAGTAAATGTTTTCAGTCCTGTACTCATGAATTTGCTTCCCAGTTCTCCTCTCCAGAGGCAACTTAAACCCAAATAACTGCCATAGTTTCAATGTACTGGAAAAGAGCTTTTCATCTGATAAATGAAAGGACCAATGTTACCCAGAATACAGAACACTTATCTTATCTTATGGTGCTTTGAAAAACTCTTGTGTTTCTGAATCTGAGACAGTGAGTCCCTTTAGAGTTACCCTAATGCAGGAATTAGCATACCACCGTAGTCACCGCTGTTTTGGTTGTGCTGTGTGGTTTTGTCTGACTCACTAATTGCAATTCACTACCGGCATACATCGTGGTGCCAGGTTTATAAGGGTCTATATCTCCATCCTCAAAAACGGCAATTCTGAGGGGGCACACCACTGTATCGTGTCGTCTGGTGGGGGTCATTTATGTTTTTTCCCTGTGTTTTAAGGAGCCACTGTAAAGGAGGATGGGGGAGTGGTACCTAGCTTGTCGCAATCTGCAACATCATTACTAGTTGCAAGTAAATGCTCCACATTGGACCTTTAAGGGATGAAACATTTCTGTCATACATTAGTATTATGGGAGGGTCCTGTTTTGTGCAGTATTGGAGGTGATGAGAGTATTTACCTCCTGCCAAAACCAAAGACAAACAAAAAAAGAAATGGATGTATTATGTTTATTTTATGATTGCGGCTAATTTGGCAAACACCAGCCCTGGGTGGTTCAAACATTTCGCTGTCAATGACAGACACACAGAGAACTGGAAACTTCCTGTTCCTTTGAGAACTTTTAAGTCTGTCGAGTGAGGTTTGCATATTTTTTTCCTTTAATTCCTGTTTTTTCTCTCATCCAGTAGTTTCTGTTTCTGTTTTAGGACTAGAAATCATTTCATATTCCAGCATTCACATCCTTATTTTATTGTGGTGAAATAACTCTCCTTCTGGTCATATTCTGCTCTTTACAGGACAACAAAGCTGATGTGAAGGCCATGCTGGCTCGCTTCCAGTCTGGCGGGGGCAGCACTGACGAGTCTTCTTCCACGCCGCCGATTGGACGCATCAAACAGCCCTTGCACCCTACCCTCTCCTCTGGCCCGGCCATACAGTCAAAGAAACCTGTCTTGGAGAGCCTCTCAGGCAGTGCGATAAATGTTCCTCCTAAACCTAATTACCTGAAAAATACAGTATCGGCTAAAAGTGACACAGATGCCCATGAACCGAACAAAGCCAAGGCTCTGGCCAACAGATTTGCAAACGCCCAGGAGGACACAAACACCAACAGCAAACCATTCGTTGGTAATAAACTTCCCGTGAAGCCACCGATTTCACATGCTCCTGGCCCTGGACAAAAGCCCCCCCCTTTCAACAAACCCTCCCTTAGCTCCACCCTGTCAGACTCCAAACCCACCTTTCCTAAACCCTCTCCAGCAGTTACCGTCAAACCCAGCTGGGTAAAAGAAGACAGCGGCGGAGGTCCAGCCAGCTCCACACCACCCAAATTACCTCCTTTACAACAAAAACCAAGCAGCAGCATTTTGAAGTTACGTCAGCAAAATGAAGATATGCCAGGAGCTAACACGGACACAGCTAACAAACCTTTACCTCCGGCGAGCTCCGCTTTTAAGCCCCCCACCAACTTCAAGAATGCTCAGAATATGTTCAACACGGAGAAGGACAAGTCTGAGCAGTCAGTTAGTGGTGTGAAAGCAGACGAAGCCCACAAACCGCCCCTCATTGCGACAAACTCCATCCCTCCTCCTCCCAAACCACTAGCCAGTAAAAAGCCTAGCTTGAAGAAGCCGCCAAAGCCTACTCCTCAGGCCAGCAGCGTTAACGGTGATGACACTTCAGGCCCCAAGCGTAACCCCCTCCCCAACATTTTAGCTTTGGGCCCTGCTCCTGCCAAGCCCAACAGACCCCCCAAAGTCAACCTGGAGAACATTAAAAGAGGTGCTGAGGGCTCTGATGGTAAGTTGGACCTTGATTACCAGGTTTGTTTTATACTGACACAATAAACTTACAAAAAATAGTGATTGTGGGAAGATGCGACCAGCAATCCAGTGAGTTAATATACATCAGTATCTCCACAAATGAAATCCGTCGTCAGTACGGAGCAATGCATTATAGAGTCGCTTGTTGCAGTCACAGGCACCACCAAAGTAATAACATTTTACTGTAATGCTCTCAAAGATGTGTGATCACACTTTCAGAGTCCCAAATAAATTCAAGCAAGCGTTCCTCATTTAGATGCGACACTAACTTTTTTACATAAGCAGGATGTAAAGAGCTCTGTTAAAGCTTATTTGTCCGCCTAACTTCAGCCTCTTCAAAAATGTACAGTGTTTATTTTGGAGGTTCCTATATTAGTATTGCTCGATTGATTCTTGTGAACGGTCACAGAGGGATGAAGGAGTTGCTTCAGTTTGGGCCTTGAAATTGAAATGATTTGAATCCCTAGAAAATATACTGATTAATTAACTGAACTTCGGAAGTTACAGTACAACTGCAACACATTTAAAGTTAGAGACGCTTAACCTTCTTCCAGTGATGGTGTTTATATGTAGTTTGTGATGACTAGATTAATTGAAGACAGAATATAATCTTTGCGGCAGAGTCAGCTATTCATTTTAGTCAATACATCTAGATCTTTGGAATAATTGTTCTAGGGTCTCTGCTGCTACATTGGGGAAACTCAGATAATTGTTTACAACACAATCAAAGAATACATTTTATTGCTTTTTCAGTAACCAACAAGTCTAACAAATTACTTTAATTGCTGTGAACAGATGGAAAATGGAGGCTGAGACAGGGAAGGGGGGTTTAGGGTAATTCTAGGAAACACGTGCCCACAACACTTCAACTATTTTTGGCTGCATGTACGTCATTTGTTTCTAATATGCAATAGTGCCCAACAAGTATGCAACAAACAAAGCAAATTAAGCACTGCAAAATATGTCCTTCCAAGTAAACAAGCAGTAACATTTGGAGATAATCAACACTATCTTCAAGCTAAGCCAGTCCATTGCCGTCTCGAGTACTAAATGACAGAGGGCAGCAAACAGATAGCAGTCTGATAAAGAAGGGTCTCCTCTTGTTCTGTTTTCTAAAGTGCATTTCCTCTCTATCACTAGCCGACTACTTTGGACAGAAGTTGTGAAAACTGCTCAGAGGTGTGAAAAGACTTGCCTCACAAGTCAGTGCAGTCTGAGTGAAGGCAGCAGTGTGTGCCCTCCAGTTTACTTTGATTATCTCACCTGTCTGAGCAAACAGCTTTTGTTCATGCTGACAATTTTAAGATGTGTTTAAGCATCAGATTCATTTGCATTTGGTACATTCTGTACAAATTTAGTGTGCGTTAAACAGAACTGCACAGTAGCTCAGAGCTCACGATAAGAGACCAAAGTCACAGAAACACACTTAGTTCCTCTATTTGCCCCTACAAAGTTCCCTGTCCAGTTTCCCTCTTTCCCTCCCCCCTTCGCTCTCCGCTCTGACAGCCGAGCTTGTTTCACCACATGGGGAAGTAAGTTCCAGCAAACAGGGATAGTTTCGAGTGAGAAGCTCTGCCTATTCATACCTGAACCGATATCCAGTCAGGGGTGAAGACTGACTTTTGGCTGGCATGCATAATAAAATATGAGCACACAATGGAAGACGGAAGAATGAAAATAACAGCTCTGATAGTTGCTGATACTTGTGCCCCCTTTGGCTTTCTAAGGAGCCTAACTGTTGCCCATTCAAGCCTTTAATATACTGCATATTCACTCTCATTATTCTGCGCCACGCTACATTAAGATTTAGGAGTTCCTATAATACATAATACATGATTAGGTTTTTTTTCTCAGTGAATCGCGTGTGATTGGTCTTTTAGAGAGGTACATTTTTGGCTCCTGAGCAGTGGGGGAATGTAAGTAGTTACTCAAGTACTTGTACTAGGGTATTTCCAATTTGGTTACTTTATACCGCTATTCCACATCATTTCTGAGGCACATATTCTACTCTTTTTCCCCACTAGTAACTCTCCTACAGAAGACCACTCGGGCCCCATATGAAAAATGGATTTGAGTTCTGACATTAAAGCCGCAATATGTACGAATTTTAGTTGAAAACGTGAAAAAAATGTAATTATCAACTGAGAACAAATCATATGTTGATATTGATATGATTGTATGACATCTATGTAATGTTTTGAGGAGATATCTACTGAAGTTAGCATGCTAACCAGCTAGCCCAGGCCTGTCTGGTCCAAAGTCCCTGTACCAGTGGTGTAAACACTAAAACTTTCCTGGTGCTCTGAGCTCCCAGACCGGACTGCTACCTGCAGGGACAACTGAGCCCACCTGCTAGCGGCAGCTAATTAGGAGCACTTAATCTGGTAATGTGCTGCCCCCTTTTTTGTTTCGAGTGTTTGACAGGTGGATCTTTAATGTCAGAATGTCGATTCTCTTATGTGAGGTCTCACCACTCTTAGACCCAAACCAATTTGCACATCGTGCGGAGAGAGGGGTTGAAGATGCACTGCTGACCTTGACAAACAACATATATGAGCACCTTGAACAGGCAAAGGGTCTTGTCAAGATTGTGTTCATAGACTTCAGCAGTGCCTTCGACACAATCCAACCGCACCTGACGGTAAAGAAATTGGTACACTTTGGGGTAAATCCAAGAATAGTTTTGTGGATTTATGACTTTCTGACTAACCGTTGTCAACAAGTCAAATTCAATTCATGCTTCTCATCCCTAAAAGCCATAAACACAGGGGCACCACAAGGGTGCGTTCTGTCCCCTATTTTATATACCCTATACACTAATAACTGTCAGGCAACCTCCTCAGACCACACTTATTTTAAATATGCTGATGATACAGCATTAGTGGGGTTTTTTTAAAGTCTAACACTGCATCCCAAGAGGGTTTTGAAAGGGAGATGCAAGGTTTTATGAAATGGTGTACAGACAATTTCCTTGTGGTTAATGCGAAGAAAACAAAAGAGATGGTCTTAGATTTTAACAAAAATTATAGTTCCGCCCTCAAATATTAATGGTGAAGTAGTAGAGCGGGTTTCAACATATACATATCTGGGTGTTGAAATTGATAACAAACTGATATTCAAAGAATGTGCACAAAATAAGACCAAAAAAATAGCAGAAGAGGATGTTTTTTTCTTAGGAAACTGAAACATTTTAAGATAGATAGCTGCTTTCTTCAGATGTTTTACAAAACTCTCTTGCAGAGCGTCTTATCTGTGCCTTTGGAAACATGTATATTCAGATCAAAAGAAACTGCAACGAGTAGTCAAAATAGCCAGTAGGATCATTGGAGCTGATCAGGTATCTGTAGCTCAATTGCACAATGACCTCAGTTTAAAGAAGATTGATCATATCCTGAATGACTCAACCCATCCTCTCCACCTGACTTTTTTAAGAAGTAGCAGGTCAAGTGACAGAATCCTGCAGAGGAAAATTAGGACCACAAGGTACAACAAGTCTTTTGTGCCTACAGCAATTAGACTGTACAACATCAGACAAAACAATTCCTAAGTATTTTAAACTATTTCAAATGAACATGCAACTATTTTATTTATTCACACATGCCTGTCACGTCTTTTCATGTTCTTATTGTTTGGTCTCTCCTGTTATTGTTACCTTTTTAATCTTCCCTTAATGTTGTATAGTATAGAGCAATGTAACGTGCAGTTGTGACCACATGAATTTCCCACCTGTGGGATAATAAAGTTTACCTTGACCTTGACCTTGATTTCGCTAAGACTACAGTTGACAGTTTCTGTACTTTCCTGACAACAAAACATATGGTGATCTTATAAATTCAATAATGGATGACTCATTTTATTCCAGTAATATAAGGTGACAGGACCCCTTCCGCTTCATAATGAGTATTTTCACTTTTGACACGGTACTTTTATATGCATTTTTCATCATAAGATTCCCAGCACAGGACTTATAAGTGTTTTCACATTGTTTTTGTCTTGTTTTTTTCTTTTGTTCGCATGGTCAACAGAACTAGTTTATTCTTTAGAGATTGACAAAGTCATCTATCAACTATTTATCTGCACACATATGATACATAATTGAGACACTGAAAGGCACTGGTGAAGACACTCCTTTTAACAGTATGTGCTTTTGTTTCAGGTCCTAGCACCTTGAAGAAACCCATCATCCCAACTCCTCCGGCCTCTCACCCCAATAACCATAGCAACCACATGCCCCCGAGTCAACCCCCTCAGCCTGCACTTCCTAGTCTGCCCCCGAGACACCCTGGATCCATGTGAGTCACAAACAACCTTTACTGTACAAATGATTTATGCTGCATGTTTTATGGATAATGTAAATCCTGAATGTGTTTTTCAGGATCCCGCAAGAAGACTTCTACGATGACGTTGATGAAATCAGCAGTGCTCCTCCACCACTACCACCATCCGCAGGTTTAGTAACAGTTACTTTTTGATCAAACGCGACGCGTCATGACTGCGTGTTGCAAGAGTTTTTGCACCACAGGAAGACAGAAGAGGACTGTGTGATGCTGAACCTTGTACCATATTTACTAATAAGACGACACAAATAACAAGAACTATATTAGTCTGTTTATAGTGGCAGTGTATGGTCTGTCTGTTGTTTGCTAAATCTGTCAATGGCTGTCTAGGCGCTCTCGTTTGATACATGTACACGTTGTTCTACATAATACAGAAAAAACAAGAGATAAACTGTTAGAGCAGCTCTATGTGATGTAAGTGAAACACTACAGATAGTCCAGTCTGAAGTGTGAGTCAGATCGCGATCATAGCTTTTCCACAAGGACAAAATTCTCTTGTAACGTTGATTTATTGTTTTCTCTTTAGGTCACCCGAGTCAGAGGGCAAAGGTGAGACATGCTGAAACACTTATATACACGTATATACAGATTTACATGTGCACATGCAGGCACGCACTCATATAAAAGCATACATGTGTGCTCATCGAGACACTAGAGGTGTTCGGTACACACCTTTTATTCATGTCTTCTTTGTCCCAGGAGGAAAGTGATGACGATGACGGAGAGACGTACGAGGATCTTGATGAACGATGGTGAGAGATTGTTATTGTTCAACTTTTTCATGTTTATCCCACTATTCATTCTGTCCGGGCTTCAAGTCCGATTTAGATACCAAATTGTTTATGTATGTTTATGTATACATGGACTAGTGGAGTTCTTTGCGCTATGTTTATTTATATTCATGTCTAATGCTGTGGCTGTACAGTGTATTCTTCAATAATTTCAATATATAATCGTTAATGGCGTATTTGATTTATATACAATCAATACATATATATCTGCACAGGCACTAAGGTAAGAGTCTCAATTTCTGTTTATAATACTGATACTACTCTCTGGTGGTTGTTTTGCAACACTACATGAGGTCATTCATTCTCACTTGGATGTACTTTCAATTGTTGAAAATAGAGAAGCAGAAGAACAACTGAGATTATTTTAAATTCAAGATGAAAAATCTTGTAAGTGGCTATCAGTCATGTAGTTGGTGGTGATTGGATGTATTTCCTCAGATTGTTATATACTTGAAAAGCTCTTTTATTTATTTTTTTAATATATTGTCTATGTTTCGTATTTTTAGAAGTCCTGTATTGTGATGTACTGCAAATTGGCTTAAGCTAAGATACTGTGACATTTACCATTATTAAAAATTTAAATAAATAAATAATCTTACTGCCCAATAGTCAAATAGTAAAACGTGTCTGGTATACTTCCTCAGAGTAAGCTGCCTCTTGTAAATGCTTTTGTTTATCAATCAAATCTCTCACAACTTCGACTTTTCTCTCTAATTCAAACTTTCTGGTGCTCTCTCTCTGTCTAACTTTCAAAAGGGAAGCGGCGGAACAAAAAGACAAAGTGAAAGACGACAAGGAGGAGAAAAAACGACTGGAGGCCGAGAAGAAGGAGCAGAAGGAGCGTGAGAAGAAGGAACAAGAAGCCAGAAAGAAATTCAAAGTGAGTGAAGGAGACTGAAACGCTCAGTTGAACCAGCTACGACACCTCGAAGGAGTAGACTGACATTTGGGAACACGCTTCTTTACTTTTTTTGCCAATAAGGACGATGAAACAATCAATACCACTCTTAGCGGTGTATGCTACATATATGAAGCTAGCGCCAGCAGCTGATTAGCTTAGCTTAGCATAATAACACAGGGGGAAACTGCTAATCTAGCTTTGTCTAAATGTAAAAAAATAAATAATGTAAAGCTCATTAATTAGCAGGTTATAGCCTATTTGTTTAACCTTTCACACAAACAAAAAAGACAAGATTTTGGTTTGCCAGAAGTTTGTTTTTCCAGTCTTAATGCTATGCTAAGCTAAGCTACACTAAGCTAAACATCTCCCAGCACATGAGAAATGCTTAATAAACGACTCAGGAACAGGTGTATATCCCAGACTTAACAACTGCATGTATAACACAGCTGTCAGACGCCTCTTATATTTATTATTTATTGTCGTTATATACAGCGCTTTGCACACATGAACAGACTTCATCTGCTCTTTTTTTTTGTTACTTACATGTTTTTGTAGCTCTAGAAAAAAGTGGCAAATATCTTGACTTGTTAAAGTTTTGTATGTGTGTGTTTTCATATGTGTGTTAGTTGGTTGGCCCCCTGGAGACCATCCACCAAGGGAAGGCTTGTGTGGATTGCCGAGGCAGTAAGACTGACCTTGCTCTGAAGCTGGGAGACAGCCTGGACATCATCCGTGTCCAAGGCAACCCAGAGGGGAAATGGTTGGGACGGACGCAGGATGGATCCAGTAAGCTCACGTCTTTGGCTCTCATATGATTGCCATTTATTTGTCATCCTTCACCTTGCTTACATCTGTGAATGCATAAGACTTGAATTACACCTTTCAACCTTATTTTTTGTTTCATCTTTTAGATTAATTTCTCTGGTGTTTGTTTCTAACAGTTGGTTATGTGAAGACAACTTCAGTGGAAATTGACTTCAACACGCTGAAGAATCGTAAAGCTCAGCAGTCGTACGACCCCGAGGTATACGATGACATCGATGTGGCCTCCTCTGATAACAGGTACCAAAAGTCTCTAATCATACAATCTGATTCCCATAAAAGTTGTAAGAATGGAGACAAGGACAAGTGAAATGGTAGGAGCCACTAGTCCCAGAACTACTGTCCCTATTTAGAAAACTGTCAATAAGAAAACCCCACCGCACAATCATATCTTCTGTCCGTCTCTTATATATGTGGTATGGTATTCTGTTCTCGGTTTGATCCAAAATCTTAACAGAATAAATAGTATTATGGAATATGTCGATTACCCTTCTCAGCAATAGTTGGATAATCAAATTGGATACCTGTTTGTTGGATAAAAGCCTACAGTCAGATGCTGGTTAGCTTAGCTAAGCACAAGGAATGGAAACAAAGGGAAACAGCTAGCTTGCCTCTGTCAAAAGGTAGGAAAAAAGCAGCCTTGACACTCAATAATTTACAGGTTATATCTTCCATATGTGGTGGGAAAGGCTCTGTTTAACTCATGTCACATTTCTGCAGTCTATGAGAAATTAAAACTAACTAAATGTTTTAATGTCCATATCAAACTCTTCTCTCTTTACAGTGGGAAAGGACCAGGAGGTATGCTTCAAATCATTTAAAGACATTTATTATATTATTATTATTATATTCAGTTACAATCTTGGATTCAGTCAATGTCGGGATAGTTTTACTGTGATAAAACATGTAAACATTACATAAAGCTTTTGCTTTTGTCCTGCAGTTGTATTACCTCCGCTACCGGGAGAGGGAGGAGAAATATATGACGATGTTGTGGATCCAAACCTGGAAGTCAGGTGGGAGCTGATTCCTTTATTTACAACATGGGTAGATGGGGGATTTAAAGTTTCAGTACAACATGCTTGAAAAACAAACACTGAATTCAAGTCAAATGTATACAAGGGAAATATTCAAGTAAACACAAAAGAAATGCAGATCTTTTCATCATCTTGGTTGGCTCTTTAGTCCCTTGGACTCTTCTCCTACGAAGCCTCGTGGCTTCCTGCGGATGTTTGACCGGGCCAGACGTTCTGCCAGCACTAAAGTGTAAAATACACTCAGTAGTAAGACTGACCACAGATCTACTGTCCCCTTGTTTTTAATCCCTAACCTTTAGCCGTCCTCGCCTCACATCAAATCAACCACTTCACGTCTTACTAAATCACACTGAGGGATGTTAATTCGCAATTTGAAATCTAACGGCTGTTTCCTGTGGTTGCAATCAGTGCGGCTGATTATCTGTGTTTTCTAATCTCTAATCTTTAATCTAATCCAGTCATTTGCATGTCTGTAACTGTATGGCTGTTGACTTAATCCGAAAATCAAGGCATCCTCTGCTAACACTGTCAAAAGCAAGTTTTAACAAGTATACTAATTAAAATGTGTTGTAATTCATGAATATGATTATTAATTTGAGCTGAATCATGGGCTTGAATATGATTAACACACTTTTAATTGATAATATAAAATATGTAACATTCTAAGATTTTTTTCTTCTGTTGTGCCAGAGTGCCTCCACCCAGCCAGTTTACTGCAGATGGGAATTCAGGTACCACTTACTGTGATAATATTGTCCGTCCTTGGATTTTCGTCTGTCTTGTCTGTCAAAAACAAGGCGACGTGTGCTTTGAATATCCATACTGACTATTGGAAAACATACTCTTTTATGAATTAATGTTGCTAGTCGTTTTTTGTGCCCCCTCTGGATGCACGTTTATGTCAGGTATCAAAGTTTGAAACTTCATGTCACTGACTTCTCCCATGTACGTCCCCAGATCATCCAGCAATTGACGAGGAAATCTACGATGATGTTGACTCTCAAAATGTGCCTCCTCTTCCTCCCCTCAGCAGGTACAATTACATCAACCTTAAGACATGATAACCTGACAATAATTCTCAACCATTTCAATCCAAGATTTGCATTAACTATAGAACCTTTAGATATTTCACTTAATTTTTGTTTCTTGCTCTCCAGTCTTCCAACTTTTAAAGGCAAAAACAAGGAAGAGATGGACCCAAAGAAACAGAAGAAGCTTGAGAAAGAGGAGAAGGAATTCAGAAAGAAGTTTAAAGTTTGTCTCTCCATTATGTTTTTAAGCGTGTTTAACAGCTTTATAGTGCTAAAAAAACAACAACCTGTTGCTCCCTTATTTAAATGAAACAATATCAATATTATCTTTTTTCTACAGTCATTCAAACATTATTTTGTGCAGTCAAGAACGTCAAATCAATATTTTTTCATACTCACATGATGTCATTTTTCACTCTCTCTCAGTATGATGGGGAGATACAGGTGTTGTATAAGGTGACCATCAGCCCGATGCTCACTAATAAGAAGTGGAGTGGGAAAGAGCTTCCAGTCAAAGCAGGAGAAACCCTTGACGTCATTGTTAAAGCCGTGGATAACAAACTGGTCTGTCGGAACGAGGAGGGCAAGTGTGAGTATCCGGTGCTTGCTATCAAGAAAATAATTCAACACATGTATTTAAGATTCCCTGATGACTGCTGTTACATTCATTGCACCACGACATTGGACCGTCCATCCATCTAACATCTGTACTTATTTTACAGTTGGTTATGTTTCGACCGGCCACATTGTTACGGAGTAAGTTCAGCAAGCATTTACACATTCGTACGCACGCTCACACAGACTATAAAGAGAGATTTATCAATATATTGTCGGTGCTGATCATTTGGTTCTCGTTCACAGTGATGGTGATATCTACGATGATATTGGTGATGGTATGTTATTCCAGTTAATCTTTCGTCCTTCATGTAAATATATGATTTGTACATATCAACACGTTGGACATAAACCACAACCTTTAATCAATGCTGTGTTTTCTTTCAGATTGCATCTATGACAACGATTGAGAAACATCCTGCACTGAGTTCATTTGTTACACTGATGTTGTTCATGTTATTTATTTTGTCCACTGATGACACAAGTTGCTTATGGTTGACCTAATATTAAGAATATTTCACTTCATTATTTATCACTCAACATTAAAATTGGCTAAATAAATTGGACATGTGGGTGATGATAACGTCAGGCTAGTTTAAATTCCATTGAACAATGTCATCATATCAAATTTCGATGCTTCAAAAAAATGACTTGCAATTTCTTAAAGTGGAAAACTTTTCTTTAACAACAGTATTTGCATATATCTGTTTTTATGTTTTCTTCATTCTTTGGCTCTTTTGGACTGCCTTTAGAAACTACAAAGCACCCTATTTACATGTAAGCTTCTACTGTGCAATTTTCTAAGACTAGCTCCATGTTTGATCTAAAGTTGTAAATGTTACTTGCTATTCTGTACGGCTGGGATTGGCTCCAGCAAAAAAACCTGCGACCCCATAAAAGGACAATGGATGGATGGATGGATGGATGGATATTCTGTTTTCAAATAATATCCATGATATGATACCATATGTATTGTATACTCTATGTGCTAAACTCCTCCTAAGCAAGCTCTGGTGCCGCTAAAATACTGTACATACATTTACAACATAAATTCATACAATTTGGGAGTAAAAGAACGTGTTTGATTTTTTGGTTCTGTTGTTAAAGTATGAGCCTGTCTGCTATAGAGAGAGCGCAAAGTTTCCATGAGTACATCTCACAATAACATGCACAATACTTTTTAGCTTGTAAACTTGAATGATAGCGAGTGCAGATGTATGATTTGAGTATGGTTAAAAGGAGACCATTTTCAACTGGGGATGCAAAGTTTGAGCAGTTTTCTTAATTCAAGCAGTTATCGGTTAATCATTAATGATATATAAATTATAGCAGACTTTTTTCCATTGGAAAGCTGTTTGAACTACTGACATGGTCTGTGTCTGATGCAAAATCAGAGACGGCTACATCAAGAGGAACAGATAAAGTAAACACCAAGTTATTTGAATGACAAACTAGACAAAAGACAAACACAATATAAAATACTGACTTCGTTATTGATTACCTCTTGATTGTTGGTTAATATGCTTTTAATCTGTTAAATTCTTAACAACATCTTTAATTTCACCTGGAATCAGCAGCAAAATCATGAGCTTCTCAGTGCAATTTAAGAGGAGGAAGGGAAGCAATTACATCAACAGTAGCATCTAGTGGCAGCCATCAGAAACTGCAATAAATTGCAACTTTTCACCACTGGATTTCAAGTTTCATTATTTGCTATCAGTTAGATGAGGCTATGTCACTGTTGGGTTATTGATGCAATAGGCTACTATAGAGATGGGAATAAAACAAGAGAACAATGTATGGTACATCGACCCAACTGTTGCTAAATGTAACATTTACTTGTAATATATGATTAGTTGGTCAGCAAAAAAACAAAACATTTCCCAAATACTAGTTTCTTTAATGTATTTTCCATGTGAATATCTTTTTGGTTTTGGATTGCTAGTTCGACAAATAACTTGAAGTTGGCAAGATGCGATGGACATTTTCTTCCTCTTTGTTGGATGCAGCTCTGCTTGTATCCACTCGAGGTGGTGCCACAGTTTGGGCTGAAGGTGGTAAATTATGACCAAATGAGTGACATAAACATACATTACATGAAGGAATTCAGGTGTGCCATTGAGTGAGGAAAATAGTAAATGCATTTGGGCCCTGAAACATGCCCAGGATTATACTAATTTATTGTGTTAAAAAACAGTCAAACTCTCTAGCAGTGCACCCGCATGGTTTTGATATGACTCTATGACTTTGATATGAAATTTGGATGGAGTATTACAGCTAACTGACTCTCTTTCTGAAATATTTATCAATATTACCCATATTTGAGTAATATGATACTGGATATTCATATATAAAGCCATCCCAATTATTTTGTCTGGTTACACTCAGTTATTTTATACATACCAATAGTTACCAACAATTTATACATATATACATACTTATACTATTAATATATTCGTTTTGCTAACTAGGCTTCATTACCTTGTGAGGCTGTTGAGTTGAGTCCTCTCTGAAATCCTGTCATGTCTGTTGCTTAGTCCACTGTTAACGGTGAACACGACAGAAAGAAATAAAAAAAGGCAAAAACATTGCATGTGTTACTTGTCAGGAATTGTTGTTTTCTGACAGTTAAACTTTGCTCACGTTTCTTTAACCAGACTAACTTTCCTCTCATGTCAATAAAAAAAGAATAAAAAACGACTTCCGCTCTGGACCGGAAGTCACATCCTTGCTTCACAATGGTTCCTCCAGTCGCAGTGTCGCCGCTCATCAAGGTAATAACACACGTTACGTATCTTAAACAAACTTTTATCGGGGTTATTATGATAATTTAACGAAATGACGTATTCATCAAATACCAGCCTTTCTCTCGGCGAAAATTCCGCCCAGTAGTTGTTCTAGTAACGTTAGCATGTTAGCTAGCTAATGTTTGCTAGCACTGCAGTGACATTGAAAGGCTGCACAGGTGAACCTTCCTCAGAAGGACTGCTGTGAAATCTGGAGCGTCTTCCTTACATGCCTCATTCAAAGTCGGTGTTCATCATTAGTAGATGGTGGGCTGCAATGACTCCAGTATGTCATTGTAGTTAACAGCTAAATATGTTAACTTAGTTGGCGTTAAGGGTCAGAGAGAAACGTGAACTTCGCCCCTGTCCCTGTCACGGCTAATGTAGCTAATGAGTGTGCTTGTGTCCAGCACTACTTTATTAAACAGGGACTACACTCTGGGTTTGTTAGAGACAGAACCGTTCAATGAATTATAAAGGTCAAAATGGTGGTTGCCTGATGGCTAAAATCAGTAGGCTAGTGTTTAAAAGTGACACATCAGTGAAGTGGAAATCTTAAATATTAAGATTAAAGTAACATTTTCGTCAACAGATTGCTGCCACGACTGTTCGTTCGGTCAGTTGGGAGTTGTTTCAATAGTTAACACATTGAAATCACTTTTATTTCAGACGGCCAGGTGGTCTGCCCTGCTGCTCGGCGTCTTCTATGGCAAACAGAGGTTTGGTAAGTCTGCGCATGCGCCACAAAGTGTATCTGTCAGTATCCAAATTTCAAGGGCTTTTAGATGCATCCGCCCTTGCCAAGTTACTTTATAGAACAGCAGGCAGTATATGATTAGATTAATGGAGAATTAATGCCATTTAGCTGCTTCATTTCATTCCTACGTTTCTGACTTACTGGGACTCTCACATACAACATAGCCGTTGTTAATGTTGTTAGTAACTCCTGTGCTTTTCCTACAAAGGCAAGTCAAAATGTCTGCAATGAGTCATGACAAAGGCTATTATGACGCTGCAGTGCTGTAATCCAACTCGCACTACAGTGAGACCTTTCTCTTACAATACAGACAAGTTCCTTTGCCAGCAATGTAGCAAGTAGGGAACCACCTTTTTAAAACCTACAGAGGATAAGCTGATAAAATTGCTTTTTCTTATTATTTCAGTTTGACTAATGTTACCTCTCAAAGCAAGTTCACCTTGACTTTAACACCACTGAGTGAAATACAGGGGATGGTGGGCCCATTATTTAACACCAGTGGCAACCTGCAATCCTCAGAATCTGATGTTGTTGAGGGTCTTTACATTTGGCATATGATATGGCATTTATCAAGATTAAGTTTATGGATGGATAGAATGAATCAGTTTTTACTTGCCAGTCTATAGATGGAGGCTTATTGCTAACTTTGACCTTTCTTCTGCTACTTCGCCACATGTTTGAAAAGCCTCACTTAAGCTTTCAAGTCTGCTAGAATTAAGCCCAATTAAGCCCAATTCAGACCAGAATCTCGATTCAACCTTTCAGAAACCTGGTCTGATGTATAAAGTGTACAGTGTGTGCTATAAATCTTATTTCTGCCTGTACAGTCAGGGGAAAGACGCTTTTGCAATGTTCCGTATTTGTTCTTTAATATTGGTTGTTTTTCTTGTCTAGACTACCTAAAGCCCATTGCTGAGGAAGAGAGGAGGGTTGAGGAAGCAGAGAAGAAGGCCAGAGAGGAGCAGGAGCGCATCTATAAACAACTGTCTGAAGGTAACACAGCACCACACACCCTTTGTCCCTGTCGCTGCTTGTCACACAAACACTTCTTTTGTTGCTGTATGCTCTCATGGGGCACCACACATTTCAGAATTATGTCCACAGAATTACTTACTTACATGTTCTTCCCTCTTGTTCTCTGTCCTTTCTACAGCAAATTCTGACACCATCCTGAAATGAAGCATCTCCGGATCTGAGTCACTATGTTCCTAACTTAATAAACAGGAAAATTATTTTTCATGTAATCAGTTTTCTTGTGTCATTTGTGTTTTTGTTTGTTTTTTTTATTTGTGTTAATCTTAATCCTACAATTGGAAAGGAACATCAGACAGATTAATATGTAATCAAGAATGTCTTTAGAACAATGCAAGCGATAATTGCAGAGGCGGAACACCCTGTAGTACAGATATTTTGTGAGAACAGGTGTGTGTTGTGTATCTGTCCTTCAGTAGGAGATGAGCCTGGGGGAAGAGCATGGTTGTAATCCTGGCCTAGTTTAGCTGCAATCCCAGGATTGGGGTCAGGGACCAGTAGTAGAAAGTGCAGTGTGGACAGAAGTGTTGCCTCAATACTCTTGTGTGTTGTGTAATATTATCACCTTGATTATGAAACTCTACATTATAGCATTATGTGGTATATGCTATTGCATTATAATTGTGATCGGTAAGTGACTGCACGAAGTGTTTAATACATTTCATGTGACTCAGTCACACAAAATGTGTCTTTAATTTTAAGAATTTACGATAGTGATATGTCTTACAAGTAAATAAACCCAAGTGGTATGAAGTTAGACATTTTATTTTGTAAGGAAGTTTCAGTAATTCACTCAGTTACCTCATAAAAATACATTTGCTTTATTTGGGTTGTCATTGTACACATGAAGAGGCAAGCTTTAACAAACTGACCATAAGTTAAAATAGAAAGTCTATCTGATAATGTTAATGGTACACCCAGAGCATATTGCCTAATGATACATGGTCATCGCTGATACACTCCTTCCCATGTGTGAAGTACTTGTACATCATTACATTGAGGCAAGCATGATAAAAACCATTTCTCAATAATTTAAGGGCATAAGAAATAACTGGATGACTCATATGCAAGTGCTTACAAACCAGTAATTTCACTACTTTAAAAAATAAGCATCTATATTTCAACTATAAAAATATTTTTTTTATATTTACACACAGGAAGTAAATATATACAAGTCATTACAAGAAGTTGTTCTTTCTGCGCTGTCTCAAACAGCTTCATTGTGTGTCTGCAGCGGTTGTTATTGCAGACTTGTAGTCCATAAACTGTGACAACAGTTCTAGTCTGTTACCCACAAACAAATTTGTGTTTGGTTTTATCTCACATCCAACCACATTTTTTGCTGGCCTCAGATCTAGAGTCAGTTCTCTGGTGGTGCACTAGGGCTGACTCTGGTTTAATATAGGATGGTTCCACATGATGGCAGAGGATAACTTCCCCATCAGAGATTCATGAGCGATGACTTGTTGCAGCAGTTGAAGAGAGGTGGTTACTCCTGCTTCCGTGCTTCAACAATATTGACATTACCATTGAGATCCAATCATTCAGTTCATAATAAAGTTAATTTTATCTGGAACCAACTGATGTCCAAGGTAGTACAAGTTGTAATTGTATATTCATAAAATATGAAAACTTTCTCAGCTACTCTCTCAGACGTATGTACAGTGTGAAGGCATCATGAGGAAGCAACTACAGGCTTGTCTGCAAACAGCAAAGTGTAATTTATATGCAATCGCCTTTATATTTGTTTCAGTTAACTTGTGACTTTATAGTATGCATCTTTGATTATAGCAGCCTTAAGCTATAGCAGTCATCTACCGTAGGCTCTCTGCAATCAAGGTAAACAGACTCTCAGTTGTAAATGGTAAGTGACTGGAAGGAGTAAACATGAAATTATGTTTAATATACTGAAATATATGTACACTAGTTTAATACCCATTGTCTGCATTTACATTTTGAAACCGTACATGTATGTTACATTAATGTATAATATGCAGCAGTGACTATGGCCCTGCTGCAAAGAATTACTTGGTTATTACTAATCAGTATGTATGTAAGTGTTATCCTCTGAAAGAAACTGAACTGACAAAAATAAATATAAAAGTTTGTCGCACAACAAACACACTCACACACACTGACACACATACACATACATACACCTTATTTCCATCTGAACTATGATTCATTCTCAGAATATCAGGAAACTAGCCCTGTATGAGGTTGAGTAAAAACCTGAGATTAAAAAAACTCATAAATCAATGCTCAAGGATTCTCTCCTTATTCAGGTGTTTTCTGATCCGGACCACTTTTTCTGAAGGGACACTATAGTTCTGTGCATTCACTCATGTATCTGTCCTCCTGACCTTATTGCGGTTTTGTTTATCTTGGCGGTGTGACTGACTGTCTTGTCTGTGTTGCTCAGGTAACTCTGAATTTAGTCTGTCATGACGCACACATGCGCACTCCCATCATGTGCAGAGCTTTTTGATTTTTTTTTTAGCACACAGAGCAGGTCTTGGAGCCTGAGCCTCCACCGCTGGGGTTGTTTGCGCCAGCTGGAGGGAAGAGACACATCAAACAAAAGAGTCAACATACTTGTGGATCATGGGTTCGATGATTCTCCACAAAATGGCATGCAATGGCACGAATGGCTTTTACACTTAGCAAACATCATCACAGCTCTTGTGTGATAAGAATCACTGTACCTTTTGGACCTGCGGCTGCCTCTTTAGCAGCCTTCTCTTCCTCCATGGCTTTCAGTTTAGCTTCGTACTCTTCTTTTTTAGCATTCCACTCCTTCCTGTTATTTAGGATGCCATCCAGCATGGGTGTGATTTGTGGGTGGAAGCGAGAAAACTCCTGGGAGGAAAAGAGTCAAAGACAGATTACGTTTAGGAAAAAGTTTGGGTTTACAAAGGGCTTATGTATGTAAACTGTAAAGAACTGAGTTCATCAGTCAAAATGCAATATTAAACACTACCTTGTAGACAAACGTGCAGACAAAGTCGATGAAACCACACTGTAGCTTTGGAAGGTCTGCTGCCTTGTTTCTGTCCATCATGGGCTGGGGGGGAGGGACAGGAAGCCTTTTAGCCACTCAGAAACATCATATAAACATCCTGGAAATCAGCCGTAATGAAAATCCCATTGTGCGTCGGTCAGGTCCTAATGCCTGACCGATTGGTTAGTCTAACCCTTACCATTCCCCGACCACTTGGGTGGTAGGGTAGCATTGTTTTTTTACATGCACAGAACACATTTGGTTTGTTCACTGACATGCTGAAAAGAACAGGTTAACATTCTGTCTGATGAGTTGAAGAGCCCAATGACTGAGGACAACACCTGTAATGAGAGTCGCTTCAACCAGTAGCTGTAGGTCGGTCAAAGCAAGTCGAATTTTACGGCTGATTATTTTATCAGTGTCTACGGTGGCAGTAACATGCCAAAAAAACACGGTTATACACCAGCAAAAGGCAGCAAATTACAAGATGGAGCTCATACTGCGATAGATATGTTAGGTCAGATTGTTTCTCCATGCATCTCATTCAGTGACGTATAGACCTTCTTCCTAATTAAGGTTCCTTGGTTTCTCAAGTGTGAGCTTTGCTCTGCTTTATATCAAACATTTTTGGCTTTTGGTCAGACCAGACACAACACTGTGACTGATTCTGCTATTTTCTGATACTGATGATGAAGAAAACACCACCAACAGTTTTAACTACTGAAATTTGAGCACTCACAATAGGCTGCTGCTCCAGTACTGTCCTCTCAAGGTCACCCTGCTCCCAAAACTCTGCTGCTACGGACAAAGCAACCTAAAAGGTGCACACACAAACACACAAGCGCACACAGTCACTTGTAGAAAAGCAGTCAACACTCAGTTAGTCACAAATTTAATACAATGTTTTGCTTCTCACCTTGCTCTGCACCTCCCAAGGCTTGGTGATAGCTGACAAGTCACATGCGGTCATCATCATAGCCCTGAAGTCAAAAAAGGTTTAGAGGATTGTAAAAGTGTAACAGAACAAAGAACTACATACGTTCTCGTTGTACTCACATGACGATTTCTTTTCTTGTTGTTTCTAGAGACATGAAGTCGACCCACTTCTTCTCATCCTCGTAGGTGTGTGAAAGGTCCACGATCTTCTGGAACATGGTTCTCTTCCTAACAAGGTAGGACGAAAGGGATCATTTGACTGTTTTTAATTCTGTCTTTTTGCACTGCAGAGACAGACATAACAAGATAAACAAAAAAGTGAGTCAACAAGAGACTGTGCTGACTTGAAATAAAGAGCCAGGTCAGTGGCGATGATGGCGATGTCCATGAGATGAATCACATGGTCGACCTGTCGCCTGTGAAGGTTCTGGTAGATGTTCAGTGACTGCGGGTGAGATGAGGAGAGAGACAGGCATCAGTCAGAGTAGGAAACTTGAGGATTAATAAGAGATTTCAGTCTTTTCTCCAGTTCTCCTCCTCTTTCTCACCTCGTCAGCCAACAGGAACTTTCCAAACTCCAGGTGGTGTCGTTCCAAGATGGAGGAGCCATGTAGCTTGGCCAGAGGGTTGCCAGACCTGTTGGGCGTAGATGCAATTCCTCAGATGTGAGCAGAATTAGTCAGGAGGTAACAACAACCATTGTTTTCAAATGAAAGGCTTCAGCATTGACAAAAGCATGACTATGATACGAAAGTGTTTTTTGGTTGTTTTTTTTTAACAATTTACTACGTATTTTACCTCACTTTACTTCTATCATATGGCTCTACTTGTGAATATGATGTCTGATCTCATTGTTATCAATGCTGTGTTATTAGTAGACGGCCATGCAAGTAAAAGCTTTGGAAAGCATTCACATTTAGCTTGACTAGCGTTCATGTAAAAAAGCTATTTAATGTGGGAAAAAAAATCTGACGTTGAGTAAAATAAAATGGCCATTTCCTACTCCCATTGCAATGTACTACATCCCACTGCAACATTAAAGGAGACATAATTATGCTCATTTTCAGGTTCACAGTTTTATTTGGGGTTACAACTAGAGTAGGTTAATGCTCAAAAAATCTGTTTTCTCATACCATCCAGCTGCTCTGTATTCCCCTTTCTGCCTGAAACGCTCTGTTTTAGCTCCTGTCTCTTTAATGCCCCACCTGGGTACCCAGTCTGCTCTGATTGGTCAGCTTGCACAGACCTGAGCTAGCACTGCTAACAACAACAGAGCATGTCCCAGACATGTGCCAAGCATGTCACCAGGCATGAATTATGCAAATGTGTGACATGATGACGCAGTGTGATGTCATGAAGTAATGAAGAGAAAAAAAAGCTCCCCACATCACTTACTTGACTTGGTACAAGTTGTTGGTCCCTCTGTGGTCAATATCATGGAGGAAGCCAGCAGTTATCATGGCCATGACCTCCAGATCAGTGTAGTAGCGCTTCAGCATTCCAGTCTGAGCGCACAGAGACGCAAACAAAGTGGTCCAAACAAGGGAAAAGAGGGGGAACATTAGAATGCCACCGGGAATTTTAATAGCTTCTGTTGCAAAAAGCGTACAAAACAATTAAAAAGCAAAATACCGTTAAGAGTGTGAACATGGTCTGTCCCACGTTGAAGCCGTGACGCCAGTTGTGATAGGTGATTTTCCTGTAGCCTTTGCTGACCGAGTACATGAACCGAACCAGCACCTGACAGAGGAGAACTGGTTAATAGATATACACAGGGACGATAATGTAGAATATTGTTGTGTTTGTTTTTGGAGTGTCTGGATCACCTCTTGAGGGACCTGGAACTTCTTTACCACCCCGACCTCATAGTACATCTGGATCCCGCACCGCACCAGGTCCATCTCTGTGCAGTTAAAGTCTGAGAAGCGGAATTCGTAGATCTCGAACTTCTTAATCAGTGGAGGTAGGTCTTTTTTCTAGGAGGGGAAAAACGAACAGAACAAAAGCTGAATAAGATGAGACAAAACACTTATTCATGGAGCTGGCAGATGGACAGTTCTGCTTGAATATAAGAAAGTCTGACAAATTGTTTGTCTCATAGCTTCAATTTCTATACTCTATATATACAATATATTCTTATTTAAAAATGAGATGCAAGAGCTGGGCAGGGCTATTTTAATATGTGTAAACTAAATTACCAGAATTTGTAGGAGGTCTTCTTCTTCACAGTCTCTTGGTTCACAGCCGTAGAGCTCTCTGGTGTTCTGGGAAAGATGAGAAAAGCAGAAATAATTAATCACCAAATTACATGTACAAGTCCTGAGGTAGTTATAGGTAGATAAACCTCCCTCATAGTGGAACGTCATACATTTGAAAACAAAGTGTTGAAACATGGATTCGGTACCGTTTCCATTGCCTAGTGGCAGGCCGATTGATAACCTAGTTTGAGTTGGAAAAATTCTTTATTTCAGACAACGAGGACACAGCACTGACCAGGACATTCTGAATCTCATCATCGCGACACTTGACGTGGTAGAGCACCATGTCCTGCGCGATGTCTTTCCGATTCTCCAGCTTGTTCATCTTGTCGTAAGTGTCCGTGTTCAAAACTGACCAGCCCAGGAACTGAGTCAAAGCCTGAGAATCAAGGGATCGGGATCAGACATGGTCCAAAGTTAAATGCTTTGGTAGACTTCTCTCAACCACATCACAACAACATGAGCTGTATCACAGATTCTTATTTCAAAAGCTGTGGGTGTCATTGAGTATACAGTCTGCATTGCAGAACACACTCTACCTCCATGAGCTGCTCGTCCTGATCATCAAAAGGCTTTCCGTCTTTTCTGTTGTAAAAAGTGGCCACGCCGACTATCTCTTCTTTTTTGTTGACGATTGGCAGCGACAGAACGTTTTTGATGGTCCACCCGCTGGCGTCGAGCGCCTCGGTCTGCAGCATCAGAACAAACAAGCAGAAACATGTGACACTGTGTGAACGTCTATCTTGGTGGCAATTCCTGGGCTGTTTTTTTTTTTCTTTCTTTCAGCTGAGTTTCACTTTTTCTTACCTGAAACTGAAACGTCTCATCAGCAGCTGCGTTCATGATGTTACAAATCTGAGGAGCAGAGATGAAAACAGAATCATTAGGGTGGAAAACGTGCAAGTCCAATCAGTTGGCTGTAACTGATTCAGCAGATTTGGATAGTGACCACAGTGAAAAGAAACATACAAGACCGGTCTCTGCAACATAAGTAGGCAGGCCGCTACACAAGGCCCAGTGATCTGGAGTCGGAGTGCTGTGTGACAGAAAAGTTAAAGACGTGAGCACAGATTGTGTCCAAACTGGTATTGTGCTACTGACCCTCTGCTCTCTGATGTGTTATTCATGTTTTTTTAAATTTACATTTATCATCACTCATAACACATTAGACTCACAATTAGAGTTGCAGCAGAATGAGATGTTTCACAGAACCGTCACTGTCTCACAGTGTCATGATGTACATTATTATACTATTATTAATATATTCACGTTATTGTTATTATTATTTGTATTATTATTATCTGTTTCAATGGCCCTTAAAGGTATCATGACGAAAGGTTTTTTTTATTGGTTTGAACAACATATTGTAATTTTACTAAACATTCTATCCTTAATTTTTTTGTGTCACTCATAACGTTAAAATACAGTAGAATAAAAAATGTGTAATAACGCTGATACAGTACAATTCAATATTTTTAATAACTAATGTGGTAGAATTTCCTATTTTAAATTACATCAATACACAATATTTTATAGTTTAATAACACCAATACAATATAATAATTTTCTTTTTAGATATTACTTCTGTGGTAGAATTTAATACATTTTATGATACTATAATTTAATTTAACATGTTAAATGCAACCCTTTAAGTAACATGGTACATGAATATTCCAGTTTTATTTCCCTGCTCTGTCTTATTTTTTTACATGACGACATTTTGAATAAACATTCAGCCATCAAACGAAAAAGATTTACTCACGGTATTACTTTGATGTCTTCTTTTCCGTGCAATATATAATCAATCACTTTGTAGAAAATTACCTCCTGGAGAGAGATCGGATTTAAAACATTTTTAGAAAGATGAGCAAGGGCGTCATCAAATATGTATACATCTACTACCAAGCAGACTGTTGACCACAACGTTAGATCAGTGAAATAAGGTGGCGTACCCTGCCATCAGGAGTGACGGGGCCAGCGTAAGGTGCCTGCTCTCCCATCAACACCGGCCAGATATCAAAGAACTCCTGGAAGAAGAGATACACAAACATGTCAGCACATTGAGATAAATGCATTGAAAAAAAAGAGATGGTGGTTGTGACTGCAGGCAAAGACACAGAAAGACACAGTACCTTCTCCTTTGTCATGTCTAGTAAACCGACGGAGTAGCGGTCACAGTTGAGGTAGGCTCGGACTGTGTACAAGGCTTTGTGAAACTGTCGCTCGATGTCGGTCAGCTCTTCAAATACCTTGTGTGCAGACCACAGCAGCAGCTGGGAGACGAAACACACACACAGCCGTCATGTCAAGCAGTCAGTTTTATTTTTGAATCACATATGTAGATTGAAAAGCCAACAGTCTATGAAAACAGGTTAATGTCCCTCACCTGTCCTTTACGTGTCTCACAATTGTGCAGGTAACTCAGGTGGAAGATCTTCAAGTTCAGAGTGGCAATTTTCAGATACTTTAAAAAAAGCTGAATGGACAAACAAGAGAGGAGGTATAAAAACACGACATGAACATGATCTGACAGTGAAGAATGGTGTGCACGTTGGGAGCAGAGACAAAACAATCTGTGTTGGGCAAAACACTCACAATAGTGTACAAATCAGCCTCATGTCTCAAAGCTTAAACTTCAGAATAATGTTCAGCATCATTTCTGAGAACAGACCTTCTTCATACATTAAAACATTTTCTAAATTCGTCTTCCTCCACTCCACTTTCTCTTTTCTCTTCCCCTTGGTTTCTACTCTTATCTGTTTGTTTTAGATTCTTTCCATGGCAGAGCTTATAAAAATTAAGCAAGGGGGATCTTAGATAAAATTAGACTGTTTAAAACGAAAGTTCATTTTTTCCATGTCTGATAAAAGTTCTAGCCCTGTTTTATTAAAGGTAATGACGTCATTCGGGCAGATGACAACCCTGACACATACAACCACAATGTAAAAAGACATCAAAAGCATTTAAAAACGGTTCATATCGATAATTAATGCAGCATATTCCCTTCCAAAGTATACTATCGTGAATGGCTTACAGTACTTATGACAATGATGACATACATTGATAGATACGTGCTGTTGATTAAGCCATTACTGTGGATGAAGTCTGCCGCTGACCCGACCACCTCGAGCTTATTTCCATTTGAAGCTTAGTTTATTCCTAAATGGGATCACATCCTTATACGTGACGGATTAATGAGCTGACATATAGTGAGCACACACACACACACACACACACCGGTCCCACTCGTATGGACCGTGATAATCCACCACTCAACTCAAAGGGAATTCCCCCTCAACGATAGCGATACACTAACGTCAGATGTATTTTGATCCATTCAGAAGAAGAGGAATAAACAAAGATTCTGTTCAGTAGTTCAAGAAACTATGAACTGAATCACAGTTGCTTTGTGTGTGTTTTGCTTTGCGCGTCAGTGCCCGTGTGGACTCACATCTTCATCGTCAGCGGTGAAATGTGGCCCCGTGGTCTTGTTCAGAGCCATGAGCACAGCCACCAGGTCTTTGCCGTTGAGGATGGGCGCCGCCAGAACGCTTCGGGTCTCGTATTCTGTGAGTTCATCGACGAAGGAGCTGAAGTGCTGGTTCTGGAAGACAGAAAGTAGTACATGCAAACACGCCCTTGCACACGGAGGAGCAATCGATATACTATAACTCTCAGGATAACGATGATTTTATTAATTTACTAAGTTCTCAGTGGTGTTCCTTATTTTGATATTTTCATTTAATATCCCCTCCTGGTTGTGGGTTCTGACAATAATTGTTTTCACTATTAGTAACTTTCTACGGAAAAAGAATCCGACACATGTTGGAGGAAGTTTGTTTTTTACATGATTCACAAAAGCAAAATGTTCCTCAATCATTGGATAAACCAGCTGTTTTCCACCGCTTGATTATTTGCGTTTTCATCATGAAACTACAGCGCTTGTACTAAAATGGGCACAATGTATACTCAGCTGAAAACCTTTAAAAAAAGAACTTGAAAACTTGAACTTCTGTGAGCACATTGTATAGAGGTGTGTGATGTAAACTAGTTTTGATATGTTCTAGTTTCCTGCTGACTGCTGACTAAATGCCAGAGGCGTCTAATCCACAGCTCGAGCAGAGGCTGATGGGATCTGGAAATAAATGGATTATGTCTGCCAAGGAGCTTTACACCCTCACTCTGTCATGTATAGATATGTGCTATCAACTCTTCTTTTACGTGTCTACAGCAACCACAGCGTTTAGGCATTATGTTATTTCAGAACATACAGGTTCACTAAGTACATTATGTACCATCCAAACGTGTTTGCTGTTGAGTTTGATATAAGAATAAAGCAAAATATTGTTCAGTTTCTAACTCCATGAATAGGAGTGAGTGACACAAACTAGGTTTTAAACATTAGCCGTCCAATACAGTGCTTTCACACCAGTGTGTTAATGATAAGTACTTCATAAATCAAGGTTACATACATTAAAAATATAATAATTGTAAGTACTTCGATTATGTAAATTCTCAAAATTGAAAGTAAAGTGTTGCACTGAATGCAAAGTGTTTCTATCAGGCTGAGTCAATGTGTAAAAAACTAAATAGAATTACTTTGTTTGATTTAATTCAATGAATGCAGACTTTTAAAAACCTTATGTGTCAAAATCATTGCCTCAGTGGGCTTTACAGTCTGCACAATGAAACAGGTTATTCCGTCCATTTCTACACATTGACTTAACACGATACAAAGACTTTGCATTAGATGTGACACTTACATTGAACTTGTGATAGAATCAGACGGAAAACGTACATGGAAGTAAAAAACGCAAAGTCAGTATTCTCCGCAGACTGTTTTTTGAGAGTAAGAGCATTCAATTGAGTTTCTAGATTGCACCGATTCTATTCTGACTTATCGTTTTAAATTCTATAATGGTGGTGTGATGCATGTCCACAGTTTGCCTTATTGTAAGCGTTCAGTTCAAAGTCAAACCATTTTGCTTTCTATTTTGTGTCCCACATTGAATGAACAATTCAGTTAGCCTTATTGCATTTGTCAATCGTGCACTGTCAACACTTGGCAACATGCTACTTTAAGCCTTCACATACATCTCATACATTTTATTGGGATTACTTATGTGGAGAAGCCAGTTACATTGTTGATTGTCAACTGTCATCAAATTGATGTAAAAATCCCTTTTGCACAATTTCAAAATTCCCCCAGATTGTTTGTTGGAACCAGAAATGCTGTTACATTAAAGGGGATTTTATTTATTTTATATTTATTCTATGGGTCGAGTATAAACCTTACGCCACTCTCATGAGCTACAATGACGTTCAGACAAACTGGCCTGCTTTCTATGAGATTAACATTTTATTTGTTTAGAAAATAAACATTGAATAATGAATTAAAACTGCCGTGTGAGTGACAGCAGCACCATCCGGTGGTGGTGTCCTAAACAACACTCTGTCAGGCAGCCCAGCAGATGTGCTAAGCATCTGCATCCAGCTATAGAGATAGATCATTCTAAATTTGGGATTGCTCTTCATTAGCGTATGTTTTCCCCCTTTGCTTACCTCTTTGACATCTTTCACATTAACATGCTTCTTGGTCAGGGCCACGTTGCCGACGATTCCCAGGTCCAGTGGGTAGACGATCTCAGAGTCTGGTGGCACCACGCAGTCGTCGAATTCTGCCTCTGTGTTGACGTTGAAGAGCCTTGTGGCGAGCTCTCCGATGCCGTTCCGCTGCCGGTACATGAACAAGCTGCACCGGTCGGCGTGGATGAGCGCGCTGATCCTCTTCATGATCTTGAAGACCACCTTCTCCATGTTGATGTTCTCCTGCATGTCTTTGATTAGTTCATACATGATTTGGCTTTCTTCAAACTTGAAAGAGAGAGAGAGAGTTTTGGTTTCAGTAGGGAAGATTAGGACCCTCGTTACAAATACAGAAATTTGCCAAAGGTTACAGTGAAAATAGATGCTCTTTTTTCTAAATAGCAGGTAGTGAAATAATAGCATTTACCTGACTGAGCTCCTGGAACTGGCTGATGTCGATCTGCTTCTCTGGGAGTCCTGACATCTTCGATAGGGAGGCAGGGCTCATCTTCTTGGCAAAGTACTGTTTTGCAAATGCAGGGTTCCCGTTGAGGAACTTTTCCACGTCTTCCTTTTGCACACCCATGGTTCCTTCTTCCTCCTGTGCTCCCAAACGCTCCTGTCTTCTTCCTCTTCAGCTTCAGCGATGGAGCTCCCGCTCAGTCCAGCACCGCTCTAGACGAGCTGCCCCCAACTTCTCAAAATAGAAAAAAAGGGAAAAGAATAAGCAAAAAAAAAAAAAGAACAGCTACCAGATTCCCAGTTTATCCCCTGAAGAAAAAAGATAATCTTACCCAGGTGTTACACACAAAATGGGTAAACAGAAGTGGACACATTCAAATGTAGGTGAAAAAATAATCCCTCCTGGGATGAGTGGACTGAGTGAGGGAAAGCCCCGAGGAGAAGGCAGAGGGCTGAATCCAAACAATCCTTCTGTCATCAGCAGATAGTGCTGAAGGTTAGCAGGGATCTGCCTATGCTAAACTTGTCAGCTGATCATCTAGTTACTGATATGTGGGCCAAATGATCCAGGCTGCAACACCTGTGGAACAGCACATATGCTTGCTTCTACATGTATTTTATACGCTTCTTTAGAATTAAATAAGGAAGATTTATATACCTTTTTAAGTCTTAAATAAAAGCACACAGAGTGCCTCAAAACTAAAAATAGAACATGAATAAAATTATTCTGCAAATGTTCATCACAACATAAAAACAATATGGCAAATTCAAACAATCTTGGCAACTTAAATACTTAGAACAATCAAGAATATAATTATTACACTTGTTAGACATGTAATAAAAATAGGAGGTTTTCTAAGCATCAAAGTGTGGTAAACTCCTCGCATATATATATGATACATTTCCTGTTAAATATATTAAAAAATACAGACATTTATGAGATATAATATGCCCAGTATATTTTAGGTCACCATTTCTCATTCATGTTATGTGTAAGGTTGGTAATTGTGTCTACAGAACACTGTTTCTGTTCAGGTCTACCTGTACAAGCTCTTTAAGTCCTTATTAAACAAGGCCTCCTCTGGCATAAGCCCTATTTAGTTAGGACGCTAGCTGATTATCTCAGCACCCCAACTCTCCGTCTTTCTCCTCATACAACCTTTAACACAGTCTCCCCGCGGGCTCCTTTTTGAGTTTCCCACAGCAACCGCTGTCATTATCATATTCAAGAGACTGGCGGTTACCAGAGAGGGCTGATTGACTAAAGCCAGCTAGAGCCCAGACACTAATTTAACATCCATGAGACCGTGAGCAACAAGCATACACAGATGCGAAGTGGAAAAAAGAGACAGAAAGTTAATCCTGTCATTCAGAGCAGAGAGGACCCGTCTATAATAAGGTCCCATAAACACCTTAAACAAAAGGTCAAATAGATAATCTGCTTCTACTATGATAGATTACAGCAGGTCCACAGTGTGTGTGTGTGTGTGTGTGTGTGTGTGTGTGTGTGTGTGTGTGTGTGTGTGTTTGTGTGCGCGTGTACAACAAAGTGCGGTGGTGATTGTGGTCAGACAGTTTTTTAGAATATCACACACATACATGTAGAAATATAGTATACAGTGTTTTATACATTTAACAAAAATGTATTGGTACATATGTGTCATACAAACTACACACATACAG
>CAEMYA010000179.1:6030844-6053234 GCA_903131615.1 Diplodus sargus | reverse complement strand
ATATATATATATATATATATATATATATATATATATATATATGCTGTATATATGATATATGCTGTTAAAATGTATGGCCACAACATATAATCCCAATATTCAACATAAAGACGTCTTTTTACACATGTATACACGTACTTACTCAGTCATACATGTTATAAACCTATATCTCCATATATCCAAAGAAATATGTATGTAACAATCATATATTGCATTATAAAAAACAGTTATGACAGCATCACTCCTCATCTCACCATATAAACATTCCATTAACCATTTGATATAGGGACTTATATGTCATAAATTACAGTTAAGTGTGGGCCTGTTGTGTTCTTCAAATCATTGGGATAAGTTCAGGTTTAGGCACCGCAGGCTAAAGTTGATCTATTTCTGTGATTGTTATTTTTACGACAGTGTCACTCAGAGGTCTAAATCTTCAACAGTTCCATATATCAATATAAAATGTGTATATCACAATGGATTGGTTAGTAGTAAAAAAAAAACTACAGCAAGGCTCAGTGAGGCCTTACATGCAGTAGTGTGCCAATATGCTAACAATCTCAGTGCTAACAGGCTAATAATAGGCTATGTTTACATGGATTACCGTCCTATTTTACCCTGTTAGCATGCTGACAATTGCTAGCACTTTGCACAACTGTTATTTAGGCATTTGTTCATAACACAAATATTTGACAAATTAACATTTCACCAGGTCATGGCACAAGAAGAAGCGCCAGAAGATCACCAACGTTATTAGAATTGCAAACTGCAAACTAGTGCCATAATATGAAAAAAACATCCTGAAAACTATCTACAGATATTTATCACACTGTCACTGGGCTGGACCCAAGCACAGGGCACAGACACAGGCGTCAGATGAGTTAAGGGAGATTTATTCAAGGGAAATTTGGAAAAAGAGGGAGAATGGCAGATGGGTGGGAATCCTGAGACGCAAAGGATTCAATCACTAATGCAAAATCTAGGATGTCCTGAAAGTATGACTACCACTGTGATCTGGCCTTGTGTGGGAGTCTGCTGAGGTTGATGTACTGCCAAGCTTGTGAGCTGAGCTGTTGTGCCTCATCAGAAGGGAGATCCCGGAGCCAGAAAAACACAAACACAACAGTGACAGAGGAAGATTTATCCCAGCTTCGCCTCCAAAAGCCTCATTTCCTTTAGACACTCGTGCTGACAATTTTGAATAATGGTACACGGCTTCTAGATGAAAAACGTCTGAACTAAAGCAGGCACATTAACTTCTATTATTTATATTATTTACTGTATCACATTCCAAAATACTGTCCTTATCCAGTATTTGTGTACCATAATCTCCCTGTTATGTTTGCACATGTTTATAATCGACTTATACGGCTCACTAACACAGACTGCTAAAACCTCATTCACCTCAGGCTTGATTTTTGTCCCTCTTTACTTACAGTGGATTTACATTCAGGGATTTCATCGGTGTACAAATGCATACACTGACCAACAACTGTTTCCACAAGGTGGCAGCAGACCCACGTCTTGGCACCCTCACTCATTGAGGCACTCACGCGCTTCTGCTCCACCTGTGCAGGTGTTGTGTCTTATTTTGCTTGATCAGACTGATTGGTCGACTCTCAGGACTGCTCACAGTGTTCACAGAATACATTATCCTGGTAGTTTTTAATGTTTGCCTTTCATTGTGACTGAATAATGAACTGTACTGCAACAATAGAGCATTGTTTGTGTTTTAAGTCACGAGGGCACCCTAGCAAAGAAACAATTTGACATAATAGATGTATAATGTTTAAGAATATATGTCAAGTATAGCACACAAGGCTATAGATATGTTTAGATAAATGCAAAAAGATTAAGAATAAAATAAAAACAGCAACAAGTCACTTATTGGCAGTTTCATATGTTCCCATATTAACGTCCACATTTAAGTGAATATAATGACATTTAGGTCTCTAGATATAAAAAGGTGTGTTGTGGGTCTATTTTTATCGATGATCTATTTCAGGAGATACAAGTAGGATTATAGTACTGAGCAGCACAGTCAGTGGAAAAAATAGATCCGTCTGGCTTAGTTGGCTGATCTGTCTGTATCGTCACAGAGAAGACAGTTTACTATCATTGTCAGTGTGGGATGAGTCTTCAGTCAGTAACTGTTTTTGTTTTTTTGTGTGCATCAAGGAAACAAATGAAATAACTTGAGCAGTTGAAATAGAGCAAAAGAAAAATGCAGGACAGAAGAGAAAAGAGGACTCTGATGTTATTACATGATATATTATGGCGGCAGTAATCTCAGGTGACCGGGGTTAATCCGGGAAATTAAAGTTCATTAGTTCCCTGCAGACCATGTGAGAGAGTGTTTGTGTGTTGGTGCATAACGACACTCATGCATGCAAAGTTGAAACAGGTCTCACTTCTCCCTTTCACGTGACAATAAGTTGCCGATTTGATCTCTTGTTCAGTAAAAAGCCTTCTCCAACATGAGAATGAATGAATGAGAAGTGAATATAAGCCCTTATCTAACCGTATTATCAGTGCTGATGTTATTACAAGTGGATCATCCCTTTATTTGGACATTTTGGACTTGATTACAGGCCACTTCTTAAAGGATTACACGCCGATTGCTCAATCAAAAGAAGACATAACCACGAGGGAGTCCAACTCTCTTCAATCCATCAACTTTAGCATGTGTGTTTTTGAACAAATGTGTGTGTAAATATAATAATGCAAAACATTTGCATTTACACTAATAAAACAGGCTTTGAACAAGTCACATAATGTAAAATGTATTCATTTATAGTGGCCCTTTGTCTAAATGCAGTCTGGCTATGTTTCGGCTTTAAGCAACCTGTACATGTAGTGAACTGACAGCTGTGTGTAAGATGACAGCTGTAACAGCTGCGGCTCACCGTGTTATAGAAAAGTTTAGATTTCTTGTGCATGCGTTGTCAACTGTAACTACAATTATGCCTGCTTATGAAATATTTCAAGTAATTGTCTGTGAACTGTACAGACTCAGTACACAGACTACACAGTACTACATATAAAGATCCTTCAGAGGATGTTTAATGGGAATACTTAGAATTTGGAACATTCAGGCTGATGTGGAGTAATCAGAAAAATCTAAATGTATATTCATTTTACATTTGAATTGTTTTCTTTCTTTCTTTTTTCTTAATTAAAGCTTTTCCGAATAAACATGATGAACGGACAAGTTGCATCTTTTCGTTAAAATTCCAACCAGCAGTGGAACCAAAACTCGTTCTTCCATATGTAATAATTGTGAAACAGAAACTATGCATTTAGAAATTGTTTTTTAGGGCATATGAAAATACGTTTTCTCCTCCTTTCATTCTATAGACATGAATGCTTTTGTTTAGAAGACAAAGAGCAGAAGTGGCTGCATTGACCCTATAGGCCATTGATAGAACAAGTATCATGTGGCAAAGTTAGGTAATGATTTGTATTAATTTGTTGTTGTTAAGTATTAGGTTAAAGGTAATCAGACCCCTATAAGCTTTATCAATACATTAATAAGAAGTGTTACTTAGAAAGTGTTATTGATAGCATAATAACCATGTTTATTGTTAGATTAAAGAGATGTTAGTCAGCACTTATTAACAAAGAATGTGGATAAAAGCCAACTTACGTTTTATTGTTAAACCACTTTTGATGATTGATGAAGATAAAAAATACTTTATTATGCGTTTTTAAGTAGTTGGCTATGCATTAAGCAGCTATCAGATCTAATGCAAGAACAATTCTTTATTAAGGTTAATAAATGCTTCATTATGCACGTATTTATCTTTTTTTTTACATTTTTTTTAAAACATTACAAGAAATGCAGCACGTGCTCCGGCCTGGATTTAAACCTGTGCCACGAGGATTCATCCTGGGTAACATGGGAAATGCTGACCAGCAGGTGCGTTTGGACTCTAAGGACCTTATTACCTATTAGCTACCACTAATTAGAAGGACCTTAATAAAAAGCGTTGCCAAGGGTTTTGTCGGGCTCTAATTATAATTTTTTGTGCTAATAGGTGAAAGAACATAAACGGCATTTTTTTTTTCTTTTCCTTTTGCTGTCTTTGCAGAATCATTCTCCATTGTCTCAGGTGGCATTTTTCTCTAAGTCACTAAAGATTCACTTGGCAACAGTCGTGGCATAAGCCTTATTTATGGCCATGTGTTTTGTGCAGCAGCAGTTTATTTCAGTTATTAGTACTTAGTTGAGTAAACACCAAATCATTTCCTGTCTGGTCTGTTTATGTGTTTGCACCTGCGTCCGCTCACATACCCACGAGCCTGTGTTATTGTGCTTCCAGTCAGTTACATAAAGGTCTTATTGTTTGTTGGTAACTCTTGGGCAGGTTTGAACATAGAAGCCAGATTACGGCAAGGATTTCTACCCAACAGGATTACCTCTAGATTTAAGCACCTTATTTAGTCCCAAGCAATGAAAATTAGCCATAAGCTCGTCTGCGGGGTGTGTATATAAAGGCCGCCTCGCACTCAGAAAGCCAATCTGGTCTATCACCACAGACGGTAGTAGAATCTCAATCACGGTTGCTTCTGTGAACCAAAACAGGTAAGAGAAGCTGAAATTTGACTCAAATCCTGTTGATTTTAAGATACTTTACCATCTAGTTATGTGTGTGGGGAATACCTTAAATTGGTGCTGAAACAATAAGTTCTGTGGAGAATGGAAACTCTCTGCTGTCAGCTGTAACCGTGGAAATAAGGACTTGATAATCATGTGATGATACAGTTTAAAGATGTGCTTTTGTAAGTCTCTTTATAGAAATTTTGACACACAGATACATTTTTTAGACTGTGTTGTGTTGCTCCAGCACAGGTATTATATATTGCTGATGGCATAAAGAAGAGATCAGGAGTTGTTGGATTATTTCCTGCTGTGTCAAGTAGTGATACCTATACATTTGCATGTTCTAGCCCTAATATAACTTGTATGTTCATTTCAGAATGGGATCCTCTAAGCTGGCCCTGCTGCTGGTCTTCGTGGCCTGCGTAGAACGCTGTCTGTCCGCCTCCTGTGTCGTGGACAGCTTCAATGTCAAAGAGGACTTTGACCCCAAGAGGGTGAGGGAATTGAAACAAGCATGAAGTTTTGTTAAAAAGGAAGGGGGGAAAAAAAGACAGCGGAATAACTTCCGACTTTATGCGTTTCATTGCAGTATGCAGGAAAGTGGTACGCGCTGCAGAAGAAAGACCCAGAGGGCCTGTTCCTGCAGGACAACATCTCAGCTGAGTACACCATCGACGATGACGGCTCCATGACCGCCTCCTCCAAGGGTCGTGTCACTCTGTTCGGGTAAGTCAGAAGGCCAACAAGGGCCTTTTTGTACACTCAGGTTTGATGGACTTGTTTATCGCAGGGTCAGTTTGGTCGCAAAGACCTTCTTCACTCTCGAGGGCGGCTCAGATATTCTGTTTCGAGGGTCGGCGGTTGAAAAACGTGCTCAGGCTCTGCTCGTGGTCCACCTGCAGATTTAAGACAGAAACAGGTGTAAGCACATTCTGAACAGCATTAGCTACAAGCCGGGTTTTCCCTGGATTATGAGGGATTAGGATGAGGTGTTTTTTCACACAGGAATAGGGGCCTGAGTTCACTTTTACAAGCACTTTTACAAGTAGTTGCAATTGAGAGACTTAACAATACTAGCCAAAGGATTCACAATTTGTGTCTCATTTTTCACGTTGATGCTTTGTGCTGTTGCAGCTTCTGGGTTGTGTGTGCTGACATGGCCGCCCAGTACTCCGTCCCCGACCCCACCACCCCCGGCAAGATGTTCATGAACTACCAGGGACTGGCCAGCTACCTGTCCAGTGGAGGTCAGTCGTGCACGCATGCCGTACCCACCTCACGTATACCACCTCCTTCCTCCTCACACAGGCTAACATCTTCGTTTTTTTTTTTTTTGTCTAACCAGGCGACAACTATTGGGTGATCGACACCGACTACGACAACTACGCCATCACCTACGCCTGCCGCACCCTGAAGGAGGACGGCAGCTGCGAGGACGGCTACGCCCTCATCTTCTCCAGGAACCCCCGTGGCCTGCCACCAGCTATCCAGCGCGTCGTCCGTCAGAAGCAGGAGGACATCTGCATGGCCGGAGAGTTCCAGCCCGTGCTGCAGTCCGGAGCCTGCTAGAGAGAGAGAGGGAGTGAAGAGAGCTGAGAAGAGGGAGAAGACAGAAAGTGTGCATGTGAGGGTGATGATGTGCAGAATGAATGGACGAATGCAAAGAGTAGAAAATTTTAAAAAAAGATCGAGAAGAGGAAAAAACATTCGATGACAGAGAAACCTTTGTCCATCCATTGTTTGTGCAATGAAAATGTCCCTGTTCCTGTGGCGTTTAAGAGAATGAAAGATAAAATAAAACATATTTTTCTAAACAAACATCCCGGGAATTGTGTTCCTTTTGTCCCACTTGTGTTTGACTCATTTACACAAATCACTTGGTAGTCAGAAAAAAAAAGGATAAAGCCCTTTTGAAGCACAACAACACACAAACACCAGCAGCTCAGGCTTGAGAACGTGCTGCACTTTGGTCATGTAAGGTGCTGTGATCCCTGCTGAGCTCAGGAGAATGCAGCCAAACCCGACACAGTGCGCACTGAGCAGTAATGAGCTTACTGATGGTCTGATGTTCAGAGACTGTAGTCCTATTATACCAACTCGCTAAGCATGCTCCAGGGGTCAACGATCACACCAGGGGCTTTTTTTTTTACGTTACATCGCTAAGTAGGTGATATGCTGTGAACTTTAAGGAAATGCTGACCGACCGAGAGGCAGAGGGACAGATGGAGGCTCTTTGTTTCTATTGCTGGGGCGTAATCCTGCTCATGTTATGCAACAAGCTGGAAGATAACGGTGCTAATGCCAATAATGGTGGCACAACACACCTAATCGATACAAGACACCTGTTGTCCTGGATCATTTCATGGAGGACATTCAGTTATCCAGCTCTTTTTTAGCCTATTTCCAATAAACAATTGATTGTCGCTCATACTCTTTACTTTTTTTTCAGCACGATGTTTGATTTAAAAACAGGGGGTAATCATAGATGACAGTGTAGTAATATCTTTATTGCACTTGGATCATTAAACTTCACTGTGACTCTAACAAACGTTTCCCCCAAATGTTCCTGAACTCCTCCTGAACTTTGAGAAGCCTTGTCCTGTCTGGGTATATTATTACACAGCACAAAAACAATACAGAAATTGAATCAACTAACTCTTTGCAGTGTTTATTGCCTCCGTCAAGGAGGTTGTGTTTTTGCTTGTGTCGTTGGGTTGGTTGGCTTGCTGAATTACACAAAAACTGCTAAACACATTTCCATGAAACTTTGATGGAGGATGGGTCTCAGCCTAGAATGGCCGCCATTAACTTTCGATGAGCACACAGATAAAAAAGAAGGATCCAGAAAAAAAAAAAAGAAAACATTGGGCGATTCCTCAGGGAATTACACATGGATCTTGACGGGATGAAAATCTGGCATATGTAGGTGGCTGGTATCTATGAGTGAGTACAATTTGATGTGGGTCCAAATAAACATTTTCATCCAGCAGATTTAATTATGTTTTGCTATATCTGACATTGGATTAGACTTGATTGTAATTAAAGGGGACTGTTGCGCCTCGGCGGAGGTATAAGTGGTACTCAGTGCCATTCTAGCAGACTTACTGAAACATTATAGTACAATGCAGTACCTGATGACCACCTGATGTGCAGCACTGCCTGTTACTTTGTTTTTAAACATCTCAGTATTCATTTTTGATTCATTAGCAAGCGCGTAATAAAACTCCCTTCTTATTCTATGTTCTGCACCACAGTTCAAAGTCTTAAAATAAAAAAACAATGTTAAAATAACCTTGCTCTGCTTTATTTGGACCCCAGTCGTAAATTTGGAATGCCAGACAGGGGATTGTGGGTAATCTCTGCGATGATGACACTGGTTGGCGGGACAGTGTGTAGAGTGCAGCAGGTCAGTGCTTCAGTAAACTAGCTGAGCTCTGATTGGATCAGCCATTTGTCCTCACTGCATCATGTCGCTGCATCCGGCCAGAAAAATAACCAGAATGGACTCTCTATCTTATTTAAAAAATTGTACACTATGAATGTTTGTAAATGCTACCTTTGAAGAATAAATTGTACAAGATCTGTCCACTAGAGAGCAGTAAAACATCAGAACTTGCCCTACTTCTTCTACTGCAGTCAGAGATTCAGTCGACCAGCAAGAGAGCGATGGATCACATCACTAAAAGTAAACTATACAGGCGAATGTCCTTGCAGCGTGAGAGGCAAGATGTCGAAATGCTTCCAGTTTCTGTTATTTAGCTGAACTTTATCTCCAAGAAAGCTAGATTCATAAGTAAATGAACATTATTTCTGGGCGACAGGGTTGGAAAAGTTGATAAAAAGACACCATGGCAGCCAAACAAAGGGGCTGATTCATCAAGGGTCCAGTTCGTCACAATAGAAGTCTGACTCCTGTGGCACTGAACGATAACTGCTGCTATTGTGTGTGTGATTGTAGGTTCGGGGTGGGGATGAGATCTGATCTGACTGAAGGGATTTTTGCAGTATAGCCTGTGACAGTTTTCTTGTCCGATGATCCTGTTGTGCTGTATTCAGGTTTACGATACAGTGCGATATAGTTTACAATAGGGTTTACAAGTCAAGTGTTTTAAAGTCACATGACCTGTCAGGAGATTTCTTGGGTTCAGGTTCCTGTAAGATGTGTTTCTTGTTTCTTGTCTAAAGTGCCTGAAATGTCATTTGATGGTTAGAAATGCTCTTGGGAGCAGTATCTAGTGTGCAGATCCTATTTTTCCATTTCTCACTTATATTTGTTCAGATAGTTGAATCCAAAGAATTTCCTGCCAAACTTGAATGTTTTGCTAGGATCAGATTTGCTCAATGAAATCTGAACACAGCATGTGAATATCTGTAAATGTGCTTTTAACATCACTAGATGGCTTAATCCAGTGGTCACTTTACTAACTCTTAGTTTGCTAACTGATTTCTTCTACGTGTAATTTTCTTGGGGACGTTTGCTGAATAAGACTTTGCAATTTTAGATCAGTTAGAAGTGTTTCAGTCCATAGTTCCCCTTGAAAGAGTTTTACTCCGTGTTCAGGTAAGCTGAACTTGAACATAATGTGGTTGTGTGGCTGTTAACAGCACACAAGTTTGCATTTCAACAAATATAGGGGAAAAACCTTTCTCTCCTTCTAAATGGATAATTACTTGGATTACCAAAGGGAGTGCTTCCAGTCATTACTGTAACACCTGCAGCTCTCTTTTCTTCGTGGAAGTTCCTGTTGTTTAGGAAACAAACTGACAATAATAAATGTTGGAACTGTGGATCATAATTGCCAGCAACGCTTGTTTTTATGATTCCGTCTGCTCTTGGTGCAGTTTTCCTTCTTTCAGTAAAAGGGTGTGTGCGTGTCTTGCTATAATAAACAGTGGATTGATGCGCCAATATAAAGAAAATCATAATGAAAGGTTCCTGAAACAAGTTTGAGATGGGAAAGAAAAAACTGTAAGTTAAAAAAATTCTCTCTGATGTTTTTCAGATGAAGTTTTGAAAATTAAAATGTGTTTTTGCAACGCTGCTAGCTGTCTAAAAACTGGCCCCGGTTTAGAGAGGTCTTGAAAGCCGTGAATCGTACAGAACAAAGACCCATTTTATATCATGGGCTCACTCTCATTCACTTAGAAATACTTTCCACTTGTGGGAAACTGTGTCCATGGGGCACAGAGGGCATTTTCTTTGTCTAAAACAGACATCCTTCAGTTACATACCAGGAGTCAGCTGGTTAGAGGGGTTAATGTGCGAGGCATCAAAATAATGACATAATGAAATGCTGCTGATATGGGATGAATAACTGTTATTATGATCAAAGGACCAGCGTGAGACATTTATCAGACTTTTCTGTTCTCTGTCTTGCCAAATGTCTACATGTTGACAGGCCCACTAAATGTGTTGACCCGCTGTCTCTCTTTTTTTCGCTCCCCCTGTCTCACCTGACTTCCTTTCTCAGGTTTTATGACTCTTTGAGTCGTCCGACTGGGACGCCGCCGGAGGGGCCCTTGACAAATCTGTCTGTGTGCTCTGTAAACAGGATGTGCAGTTAATTACAACTTTAGGGGTGGGACAAGGAAGACGCTCGCGAGGATAACCTGAGGCTGGAGTTTGATTAATTGTTGCTGTGTTCTGCTCGTCCACTCCGCTGATCGTGTTCGCTCTGAAAAGTTTGGGAAATTTGCGAAAACGCGCTTGGAAATAAAACTGTGAAGAGTTGTTGGCTCAGATGTCCGGTACAATAAAAGTTTAATCGCAGCTTGTTTTGCCTGGGTTTCAGTATTGATGATGAATTTCAGAGAAGCCACCTGGAAATATTGGCACGATTGTAAAATGACAGCTCATGAACAGCATAATTAACGAGAAGTTAGGGTTAGGCTCCGACAGAAAGGCGTTAGTCCTCCATTCAAGCCATTACATAGTAAGGTCTAAAGGTCATGACCTTTAAATTATAGAGTTGATGGAAGTCACAGTGGGGTTGTCATACGTGCTCAGGCAGGACTTGGTTATTAAAGGATCAGTGGATACAAAACGGTCACATTTTTTCCTCTGAAGTGTAACCACAAGGAGAAACCCCCCCCTCTAAAATTACTCACAATGGAGTTGCGTCACCTTATTTGTGTGTCTTCTCGCTCAGAACTCACAGATAAGCCCGCGTGTACAAAGCAAACAGATGGAGGACAGCGTGGCAGTCATCCTGCATTTGTCTCACATTCAAAGCGGAGCCACAAATCTCTGCTGCGAGTCCCGACACTCACACACACACTCACCGTCTTCCTCCAAACGATTATATTTCACAACCCAGCCTCATTACAGTCATTCCCCAACCCCGTGTTTACACAGTAATTACAGGAGTTGTCTCTGAGGTGTCCTTGATGAAAGACACGCAGTGAATCTTCTGTCTGATAAGAGACGTTACTTCATACCTGTAACCTCAACGACAACAGATGTGCTCTCACTGGTGATAACTGCGAGGAGGCTTCATGTGTTGTTACCAGCACTGACTATAAAGCAAATGTTCCACCCCCTTTATCTGTGATTTTGGGGTCCAGATTAAATTTTTTTTTGTTTTTTTTAAATGACAGTGGATACTTTAATCTTCCTAAAAAACATTTTAATGGACAGACATCATCTGTATTAAAAAAAAGCGACTGCAGCCACTTAATAAAAAAAACAACTTTAAAATAGTCAAAGTTTACATGGTTCATTTCAGGTGATTCAGTGTTATGTGTTTTCATTAGAGCTGGTTGACACGACTCTTTGGTATCGGGGTTTACACACTTGCGCCACGTTGTCCGTAAAAAGACACATGCACAAACACTGTGAGGTCTGCCAAACTGCCCGGAGTTTCTTTTATGTTGCTTGGTGCCTCAAACAACACCGTGCTGCCAGGCGACTGCCCCAGCAGAGGAGGAGAAACCGTCTTAACAGATTAAACAATGATATTCCCCCAGTTGTGTCCTTCAACTCCATCGCCAGCCCTAATGTGCTAATCGCTGCAATAAATTGATCGCAAATGAGGCTGAACCTTACATGTTTTTATTCTTTTTAGGTAATGGTGTTATTCCTGTGATTTTTTTCCCAAGGTCACAGTGCATCTCTAGGGGTGTCAACGTTAGTCTGTCAGTCCGTCCAAACCAAAACGTCTCAGATACAATGTAAAGATATTCATGGTCCCCAGATGATGAATCCTACTGACGTTGGAGATCCCCTGACTTTACGTACAAACCCGAAATGTTGTCACTATCGGGTCAAAATTTCAGTTTGTCCAGCAGCAGATCAACAGAAGACTCCAGCAACATCACAACACTGAGGAACCTGTTCATTTACATTCGCTGATTGTGGTATTTAAAGCCGTGAAATGTTTCATGCGAGCGACACAGAGATTTGAGACGTAAAGGTCGTAGGATGGAGTAAAGAAAGTTTATTTTTCGACAGAATACAAACACAAAAAAACAGCAAATACGATTAAATGATGTTGTTGTAAAAGTACGAATTAAGTAGTAAACTTTTCCACACTAAGAAATAAATATCTTGTTTAACTACACAGATATTATAAGTAAAACAGCATGAGTATAACAGTATAAGGAGGTTAATGAGTTGCTCTCACACAAACACAGACATGTCTTTATTCAGAACTGGTATAAGCACGCGTAGCTTCAGCTGTACTGGACATACAGTATGTTTGTGGCATTTTCTCCAGAAATGAATCATAGTGTAAGTGTCAGGTCAACTTTTCTCTGAAAACACAAAAACATTCATAGTTGAACAATATCCCCAAAATGTCCAGTTCAAAGTAATATTTCCTCTGTTGTAAGAATAAATGATGCACCACACCTCGTGTAATATTCTGACACCCATCTTTTAATTCCCTCTCTCTGCACATCCTCAAGTCTTTCATCCTACCATCTATCTTCCCCCTTCCTCCGTCCCCCCTCTTTTTTAATTTTTATTTCTTGGTCTCCTCGATCTGCTCCACCTCGCTGGATTCGTCCACCACTTTGCCGTTGACCATCGTCTGAGTCACCACCTTCACAATCTTCCGGGTGCGAACGTCAGGCTCCTCTGCACGGGGAGAAAGATGAAATGAAATGGGATGAGAAGGGATGAGGAGAGGTGGGGGGGAAAAAAAAAAGAAATTATCTGGGATTGAGATCAGAGAAACGGTTGTATGAGTTTAGAGAGGGTGAGATGAGTTAGATCGGGATAATTTGAGATTTACGCTGGTGAGATAGTAAGCTGCGATGAAATGAGATGAGATGCGATGAGGTGGAAGAGATGATTTGAGAGGGGAGGGAGAAAGGAAAATATTAGAAACAGTGGGATAAAATGATATTCCATCTCTAATCCCTATTTATTGACATTTGCGTCCCGCTCGACAATGCTGGCAATATTTGGACGCGAGGTGGAGCGAGGGAGGACATCCTCCATGGATCTGACTGAGAGCTAGGGATACAAGGCAGTAGCGACTTGTCAATTACAAAACACTCTGTTTTATCATCTGTTTACCCTTAAACGGGGTCATAATTAACTTAATGAACGTCATGTTATATTGAAGAAGGCTTGAAACTAATGATTGAGACCATACACTCATCATGAAATCATTTATTGAGCTTTCATGCAACCGGACTTCTCTTCCACAGTCGGCAGTTTGTACAAACAACTTCAACTGCTCTCTCGCAGGACCTCAATGTACATTTTCCAGAACACCTCGCAGCGTGCTGATCCTGCAGCGTGACTCAGTCAGATTAACACGCGGTTACGGCACTGGCATAAATGTTTTCACAGCCCACAATTGTTGCTATAGGAGCCGCTGGCATTGTTTTGACGCTCGTCAAACGATCGTTAGTCTTGGGCCTCATGGGTGTGTGTGTGTGTGTGTGAAAGAAACACTGGTCTGTCAGCCTCACTGCGACGCAGTCCTTGATCCACATCTGAATCCGTATAAGGTCTGGCTATTGTGCGGCGGATGCTGAATAAACATTAGCAAACAGTTTGCTCAACCTATCTCCTCAATCATTACGGCTTTAGTCACTCTTTGCCTCCCTGATGTGTCCTTCGGGATTGTGATAAGATGCATTTAACACGAATGAGCGAGCAGTGCTTCACTCCTTACTAATGCACTGTTACATAACACCGTGCCTCAGTGGACAGTGGTGACTTTGCTTTCTTTTATCAGTCGGGAAAAAATATGAAAAGCTAAGCACTCACTTTTTGGTGGAGGAGGAACTTCCTTGACTCTGAGGAGCAGAATGGGAACATGTTACAATCAGCGACATTGAACTGGAAACAAAATGAACCTTAAAGCAACAGTTTAGGATTTAGGGGAATAAATGTATTCACTTTCTTGACAATAGTTGTATGAGTAAGAATTATACCACTCCCATGTTTGCGCATTTGATATGAGGCTGGAGTAAGCAGCTGATTAGCCTAGCTTAGCTTAGCTTAGCTTAGCTTAGCTTAGCTTAGCGTAAAGACTTGAAGTTGAGGTTTTGACGGGGGCTTTGTTGACTTTGGATATCTGTTTGCTAAGCTAAGATAATCAGCTAGCAGACAAATTTGAGGTAGTTACTCATTTTCTCATCTAACTCTCATCTGAGTCCAGTTTAGATAACAAAAGGTGTTCTGATTGATGCTTTGCAAGTGGTGCCACCCCCAATTGTTTTACGATATCAACCTTCTCACAAACATAATAGCTGACATTTGGGAACACAATGAAGAGCCTACAACAAAGTACGGTGTTGTAATGGTGTATGTCAGCAGAAAAACAAGGGACTTTAACTGAGACATTGATTGACAGTATTTACCACGCTCGCTGGTACCTCCTTAGCTACAATGCTAATCTTGCTAGCTGTGAATCGCTGCATCTCAGCGGCTCAAAGAGTGCGTTTGGAGTGAACCTTAAACGTTTACACAAGAGAATATGTTTTTTGTCTGATCTCAACCTGAGTCCGGTCTGTTATTACACTGTCCAACTTTTCGGTGAAGCAGTGGTCAACAGTGATCAGTGCTGTTTTCCCCCCGGTGACGTAAACACACCTCACGAAACATGGGTAGTCAGGCAGGTTTACAGTAGTTTGACCAAACTGTCTAAGCCACTTCGTTTGTAAGTCCAACCAAAGGAGAGTGCACCTGTTCGTATTAATGCCTATTTCACAGGATAAGTGGGTGTGCACAACCGTGATAACTGTGGTAGCTCAAAGTTGAACCAGGGAGTTGGTCTGTAACTTGTGATGGATGTTTACAGATTTAATAGTCAAAATTATGAAAATAAGACTCATATTGTAAAAAAATAGACTTTTACTTTAACCTCTCTGCATTAATCCCCTTTTTTAATCATCTAGTTTCTTCCTGAGACCAGTGCTAACTCACGTTTCCTCTCCCTCCAGCAGGCGCCTGTAGGTGGCGATCTCCATCTCCAGGTTCTGCTTGATGCGGAGCAGCTGCTCGTAGTCGGTCTTGGTGCGCTGCATGTCCAGCCTGAGCTGGGAGAGGTCGTCCTCCAGCTGGCTCAGCTTGGCCTGCAGCCGCTCCATCTCACTCGAGTATTTCTGAGCCGTCTCACCCAGGTTACCTTCCAGCCCCGCTATCTGAGGAGAGAAAAGACAAAAATCATATGCAAGCTGATCTGCTTATGCCACATACCTGGGTCTGACATTACCATTGTGTGCCTTTAATGGTGCGTGTACTCCTATCAGTTTATCAGTTGAATGACTGGTGACTTGGAACACTTGAATAATCCTCTTCTAATTCAAGAATTGTCCCGAAATTATTCGTAATTCTGTAATTCCAAAGGTTTACCCATCATCTCTTTGTCTGTACTGTCAGCGTACAGTAATGTGATGCCTCGGGTTGGCCTGTATCAAAGGTTCTGGCTTTTCAACCTCCTCACGTTACCTCAGAAGGTGTTTGGCAGCAGAAATCAAACCTCAGCTTCTCCAGAAATGACTTCCTAAACCATTATCAACAAATACCTGTGAACTGACAAGGTTTTGACATCCAAAACAAACACTGTCTGCCTAGACAGGATTAGCCACCATCAGCTAACCACCGAAACTCACCCCCATAGCATTTTGCAACTGAATCCAGAATGTCCTTGCCCTGACTTAGAAGGAAAACATGTTTACTGTCATCACAGGATGATAAGAGAGAAAGCCAAAAAGACCTTTCCCAGATCTTCTCCAGATGGATGATACAGTTACATGCACAAATTGTAAAACTGATCAAACTGAGACTGAATCTGAACCTCTGAGAGGATTTTCCGTGTAGTTATTTGACAAATCCCTCATAAAACCGCCCTTTCTTTGGCACCAAACCATATCTCATCTTGGCTTTGTCGAAAGGTAATACTCAAAACCATATTTTTAAATCATTCCTGCAGTGTTTGCACAGCTCTTTGTGCATTAGATTTTGTTTGCACAGCTCTAAATGATTAAATACCACTTGCACGGTTATATTTAGCTCAGACAGCAAGTCCGTTCTGGCACCATTTGCTTTGTGTGCTGACAAGGAAACACTTCTGATGATATTACATGCAGAATAAAAGCCCCCTCTCTTGTTTCTCGGTGTGTTCGTGCGATCATTTTGCTCCTCGGGTGAAGCCGCTCACCTGTTTGTGCAGACTCTCCAGCTCCACCTCCAGGGTCTGCAGGAAGCGCTGCCTCTCGATCAGCTCGTTCTGAGACCCCCTCAGAGCCTCGTTGCTCTCCTTCACCTCGTTTTGCACAGTCTCCAGCTGGAGGGAAGGACATAAAAAAATGTAAGAAATGCACAAGCACATGAAGTACATGTACCAACGGTGTGTTTCCCCTGACTTATGCTGCTATATAGTACGTTCTTTTAACTCTGTAGGGGGCCATTTCATGAAACTTTGATACAGTAGGACTGTCACCAACCATTTCAATAAAGGATAAATTATTTCAGTCATTTTGTTTCTAATTTTTTTTAAACTTACAAGAAAATTGAACAACATTGTCATGTTAGAACTTCTCCTGTGTGAGGATTTGTTTCCTGAATACCTTTGGGTTTTGGACATTTCAAGATATTGGCATCTTAATAACCACATGTTTTTTGGACATATCAAACACTAAACAACTAAACAGTTAACTGAAACAAATTCTCTGGTCATGAGAAAAGCACCGTAGTTCCTGCCCACACCTTCTTGCGGTACCACATTTCTGCCTGGTCCTTGTTCTTCTTGACAATCCCCTCATACTGCGAGCGCAGGTCCGACAGAATGGTGCCCAGCTCCGGCCCGCTGACACCAGAATCCACCTCCACGTTCACCTCATCTCTGGCAATACGAGACTTCATCTGCTCCAGCTCCTAAGGGGTTGCACAGGAGACAAATGTCATCGTTGTGGTGGAGTGGTGAAGGTGAACTGCAGTCTGATGACAGAAGCTGCTCTGTAGTGAGACCGAGTTTACTTTGGCTCACCACTGTCATCTTTTGTCAGCAGGAGCAACCGCAAAAAAATGAAAGTTCCCTGTAGCAGCTTTAAGCTGCTCCATTTGTGTGAATATACCTGTGTGTATGCAAGACATCCTACACCTCAGGGTGGCAGAGAGGATGTGAGGGCATCTTTATAATTTAAATGTTCTCCATCAATAGTTGATGGGGCCGAGCTCACGTTACACACACACGCAGACACACAAACGCTACACTTCTGCTCTGGTTTCATGCGAGCTCGCTGGATCTCTTTCACTCTCGTTTCTCTCTGACACATGCAGTGTGTTTTAACGTCATTTTCTGATCTTGATATATATTAACACAATTTCCCAGCCTTTGTTGGGCAAAAAAGTTCAATGATGTTCTTTATTTTACGCCCACTGGCTGTAGCCTCGATCAGGAGGTGGAGACAGGGGGAGGAAACGGTGTGAACTAGTTTCCCAGCTAACCCTGACAGGTGCTACTTTACCATTGTAACGGGGGAAAGCCCTCATTTTCAACATAAAGGACTGACATAGATTTCATACTGTAGATTAGAGCAGACAGAGACATCTTACAGGGTTTAATGATAATAAAAGAGCAAACCCCCATCGCACCACTTTCCGAGGAAAATCTTCCAAACAAGCAAATCATAAGAAAAATAAGAATACATTTACAAAGGCGATATGCATGAACAATCATCATTTGATCAAATTCATTCTCAATATCTTCATTTTAATCTTATCGTGAAATTGCGGCCCTGAAACTTGAACCCACCTGAACACCAAATCTAACGTGCTTTGCACCCAGTTATTGTTGAGTTCTGCCAGTGGCCTCAAATGTCTTTCATGAATCGGATCTGTGCAGCCTAATTCACATTTTGTGAGTAAAAGAGATCAATCCTTTCTTTGGTGAGAGGCAGTGAGTTTATCTTATTTCTCATCCCCCTGAGAGGGCAGAGGTCCGGACGCCTCGGATCAGCTGATTGGACAGAAAGAGCAGGTTTGGGAAACCAGATCTACCTACTCCTTTTGTGTGTAGTAACCAGAGGACCACCTCTACCTACCTCCCCCCCCTCCCTACGCGGCTTAGACCTCTTGAGTCGACCAAACTGGGTCAGCACGATATCAAACAACTTGTTGTTTGCGAGGGCGGGTTGGAGAATAACCGGAGGGGCCAAAATGAAAGCGAGACCACGCAAATGTCAGGGAATGGAGAAGGCAAAGTAAATGTGATAAAGGCCGAGTGTTAAAAGGCACCAGGAGAAAAGCAGTGAAAACGGACGTACCTCCTCGTGGTTTTTCTTGAGGAAGTAAAGCTCTTCCTTCAGGCTGTCCAGATCTCCCCTCAGAGAGGCGATGATCTGCTCGTGGTCGGTTTTGGCCTTTTTCAGAGCGACACAGTCACGCTCCACAGACTGACACATCACCAGCTCTGTCTCCCACCTTGTTAAGTCCAAAGGAAAAAATATGGCAGAGAAAAAGCAGAATACTTGATGCTTATTTACTTGTTTTTTAAATGCAATGGAAGGTGCATCATAAAGTTACAAGCTCAGACACGTCTGCAGATTGAAAGTAAACCTTTAGCTATGAAAAAAGAAAATAGTTTGTCTTGATCTCAACAGTTTGGACTCACTTGATCCAGAATATATATGTTCAAGGACGTGAATTAAAATACAAAAGGCCATGATTAACATAAAAAAAGAGGCAAGAAACACCCATTTAATATTTGAATCTACACGCCGTAATCATTTACAACTCACTTGATTCTGAAGTCATCAGCAGCCAGTTTGGCATTATCGATCTCGAGCATGAGACGAGCGTTTTCCAAGGTCCTCTTCCTCACCTGACAAATATGAGCAAGAGGTAACAGTACTGACAAAGGGCATCACGACCTTCATTTAAGTCTTCACCCTGTAGTCAACACATTTCATCTATGTAGTATTTGTACTTCACAGTGGAATTATTAATGGTTGCAGAAGACAGGTTACAGAAGTTTACAGCAATCCTTGCGCAATAACGAAACACATTCCGACCACATTAAACTGTAACTTTTCCTGTTTAGTCACAATAGTCACAATAATCATTAACTTCACTCAGGCTCCGTTTGGCACAAGTTAACTCAAAGATGAAACATGAGTCAAATTCTGCCTGTGATGAATCTACTAATGCGGCTGCTACAAGACACGACATGTCGACATTTGCATGACTGTTTTGTCTATGTAAAATAACCCGAGTCCTCATAACCTTGAGCTCTGTTGATTGACACATACAGTACAAAACCCCACACATGCAGCCGGGCTGTTAATCTAGGCCCGTCTGCATAATGTATGTGTCGTCATGTCTACCTCTTGCTCAACAGCGTGAGCTTGAGCCATCATGGAGTCGAGGTCGTGACCTTTAGGAATGCGGTCGATCATCAGCTGCTTAATCTTCATCTCCAGGTCAGCGTTGGAGCGCTCCAGCGTACGCACCTGGAGGAAGAAAAAAAAAAAAGAGCTTCATTTTCAAAGTGCTTCAGTTTGCTGCTAATAGTATCATTTACTTGTCTGCATGGAGCCAAATGGAGATACACCATTACCCATTTGGCTGCTGACCAACAGCCCAACAGTGCTGTTACTGTTTTACGTACCTTGTCCAGGTAGTTGGCCAGACGGTTGTTGAGATTCTGCATGGCTTCCTTGTCGTTAGTGCTGTTGCCGTGCACTCCGTTAAGTTGCAGGCTCATTGGCCCGTTGAGATCCTGGCTGATAGAGGCTGAGCGGCTCAGCGGGATGGCGGCGGCGAAAGACACCGAAGCGCGAGAGCGAGCGCGGCCCGTGTCCATCAGAGAACGACTGGAAAAGGAGGGCTGGCGGTTCATGGAGAAACTCCTCACCGAAATGCTGGAGGCCATGATGACGGGTGGCTGTAAGAGACACGCAACTGGAAATTAGACAATTGAGCAGCAATTTACAATACAGCATACACAAATGTGAGTAGGTACTAAGGAGCAAGTAAGGAATGAATCAGGAACAACTTGATCGTTAATGATTTGTTAATCATTAATGAATCGTTGATAAGTAATTCCTGATTAACTGTGATCCAGGGACTATATAGTAGATGATGAGTAACCAACCAACAGACTGGAATATACTATATTAATGATTCTTGAGGTAATTACTAGCCCATAAATATCTGAATCGATTTTCTTCTCATTTCTTTTTGTGTAAAATGAAACGTAATACAAGTTACCAAGTAGAATCATTAAATACCACTTACTTAATCATTAGTTACTCTATGTGTACATTTAAGTAATGTTAAACCTATTACTGAGTAACTACGCATAGTAACTAATGAATAAGTCATTAGTATTTAATGAGTCATAGTAACTACTCAATATTATGTGTTAATTTACTTAGTATCTAAGTAACTAATGATTAAGTAATCAGTAATTCATTTGTTAATGAGGAACAACTCAGAAAGTGTTCAAGACTTGGACTCACAGATATTTATGAACTAATCATTACCTTTTGTTAATTAACATTGTATATTCCAGTTACCAGCGCTTGTTTTGGCGAATTGTGTAAAGACAGAATGGTGGCAAGATGTGAAGAGACAAACAGAACAATCACACATGCTACATCTATCTCGCCTCCTAGAGGTTCATTTCTCTGAGGACAGAGCGGATTGATGTTCAAATTGTCATAAGGCAATACACTACTTCAGATGCCAGACTGTGTGACCTGTTTCCGCTGTTTAAAGAAAGTGTTACATGAGATCTGGCTCTTTTGTGGCCCTCAAGCAAATGTGTTTTATTCCAGCATTTGTCAAGACTTAAGCACAAGTAGCAGAGCTTGTATTCAAGACCACTGGACACCCATTGAAAATGTTTAAAATAGCCTTTAAATGAGTGTACGCACAGCTGGATGGCGGTGGTCTGAGCCTCTTCAGTCCGTCCATCTCGGCCTCATCCAAATACAACTTCAACATAAGTCAGTGTAGAAATCAATATGTAAATGAGAACAGCTCAACCCAGGGTCACAGAAGAGCCTCTCACCAGGACTGAAGACTCTCTCATGTAGTCTATTACTATGATAATAAGATGCATTTCTTATTCAAGTAGAGGACAAAACTGAGAAGTGGCTTCAAAAAACAGAAGCCTTCCTAAAGGTTTAGACTGCTTAAGATGTGGTTCAATGCTATGAAATAATTACTAAAGTTATGTTTCTCAAATGAACTTTTTGCTTTCTTTCCTACGTTTTAAACTTTCTTGATTCCAGGTTAAAACAGGTGCTGCTCACCTAGACTCAGGTTGGTGTATGGATGTCAAACGCACAGGACAGTGTATCTTTGTCTTTGTGTCGTGTGTGTGTGTCTGTGTGTTGGTGTGTGTGAGGGTTTTTCGCGCAAGCTTGCTTTTGTGTGCGCCTGTAGATTAGCGGCCAAGGGAACCTCTCTGTCTCCCTGTCACTTGATCCTTGCAACACCGTTCCCACAACACTACAAAGGAGCCAGCAGGAAACAGGCGCTCCTTGTTCAGATGAAAGATAGAGCTTGGGAAAATGATCGGCAAAATATTCAGAGCGAATTCCAGCAACACAAGGAGACACTTTGTTCGGCAGGAAATCAACTTTCATTTCCCTCTTATCTCTTTGGTAATCGTCTTGCCATTAACTGACAGATACTTGCGATGACAACTTTGAATGAAAGTGAACAAGAAAATAAGATAAATTCGCTCGAGGCAGGTGGTAGAAGCCTCTTCTTCCAATTATAATCAGAATTTAGATAAGTATGCATTGTTTTTCATCATTTCAACTGTTACACTTAATAAAAAAACAAAGTAGAACAGTTGGAAATTACTTAAATCGTCAATTTTAATCAATGTAATTGCAGAACATATTCTTAAAAAAGGATAAAATACAAAACCCATCCTACTCACCAGGGTTTTTTTCTTCAGATAGGAGCACAGTGGGATCCAGAGGAGTGCAGCCAGCTCTGTGTTGCTGATGCTCAGGTGAGCTTATATACAGGTGTGCAGGAAGTGGGAGGAGCTACTGTTGCTCTCAACACGAAGTGTCTTAACTGCACCTGTGCAGCAGAAAATTACTGTAGATGTGGATTTGAAAATAGTCCCAATCTGTCAAAACAGAAAGATCACTAAACCTTTGGATATGTTCATTTCTTGAGATATTCTGTTTTTGGGTAACTGGCTCTGATGTGACTCTGTTGTTAAGGTCAGAGGAGCCTCGCACTCTCTTCTTTGTGATCTAGTTTTTATGGGTATAACTAAACTGTTAAAAATGATTGAGAATGTTTGAGAAGCAGAAACCCATGTAACCTGTGCTGTGTACAGTCTTGACTCCTGG
>CAEMYA010000179.1:6006150-6027044 GCA_903131615.1 Diplodus sargus | reverse complement strand
CAGCAGCAGCAGCAGCAGCAGCAGCAGCAACACAATCCTGGCCAGAAAGGTTTCGGATGAAAAACGTGTTACTGCGAGCTCTGCACAGCCCTAACCAGAAAAAAACAGAGTTTGGTTCAGAGTTGGTCGAAAAATACACACAAAAAACTTCAACGCACAGAGTTCAAGCACAGATTTAAGAGCTGATCTCACTGACATAAGTGACTCAAAATTAGTTAAATAAGAAGAACATTCTTCTTAATCAACTAAGTCATTCATTCATTCAAAACAACCAAGCAATTACTTCATGTCATATGTCAAAATCACAACTATCAACACTTAGGACAGTTTGGAATAGGGATACTATACCTTTTAATACTTCAAGTATGAATTTAAAAAAAAACACAAACTTCTTCTTCTATGAGAAATGCAAATCATAAGTTCGTGCCCTAAATATACTTCACAGAGAATACTGTAGATCACGACTATCATGGGAATACCAGCGCGTCTCTATGTTTTTTGAAAAGAGCAAACAAAAGCACATCTACTGTGATATCATCAACGCACAGATTTTCCTTGTTTTCCAGTGTTGATGATGGTTACAATAACAGGTGCACCCAACGACTCCGACATCACCGAAGAGATGCTTCCTGTTTGCTGGAGGAGCCCTCGCATGTCACGGGATGTTGTTGACTCAGAAACATGAAGGGATTGCGAGCAACTCTTTGTAGAGAACTGTGGAGTGGAGGGTGATTCTTACCAAATGTGTTCAAATCATTCACAGATAGAAGGTTCGAAATTCTTTTCTGTGGCTTTAACAGAATTTGTCTGTCTGTAAGTGAAATTGGCCCTCTGACATTAAACCTTCATTCGATTCCACTCTAATAGATGCATGTATGCAATCATTTGCATTTTACTAAGAAAATCTCATTCAGAACATAGCAGATCGTAGAATTATGATATCACACCATAACACTGGTCTGTTGGCTAACCTAGTAGAGTTCTTGAGTTCTGTTAAATGACCCTTTCGGATCAGTTTGAGCCTTTAAATGATGCTGGATAAGAGGGAGGTCAGACTTCTCTGAGATGAGGATCCGACTGACTTGCGAGGCAGATTGAATCATGCATAAAGCAATCTGTTGTTCACATTCACTGTATATTATTCAGAAAATCTTACGTTCTTCGAGGTAGCAACAAGTAATGCAAACAAGCCACTTTCTCAGCTGCAGGTTGTTTTTCTTTTCGGTGTTTCGGCTGTTTTTCTGCCACTTCGGCTGCGATTCTCACAGTTCCCCATCAAGAGTTGAAATCTAAGGTAAAGGATGGAAGTAAATTTGTTATTCAACCAATTTGAGGAACTCAAAGCACCGCTCCACTCCAGACCCTGATTGGTGCAATTTGGGCCCCGAGCCCTTGTTTGATGGGCGGACTTCGGAGCACCAGCCACTCTCTGATAAGACGATAAGAATCTGCAGCGGAGTAATTACACACAGATAACAACATATGTGAGCAACTCTGGAGGTCAGCACCTGCACTCGCTCTTTCTTTTCTTTTGCTCCAACTATCAGGTTTTTTCCCCTTCTCCATTTGGGTTTTCCCTCAACCCTCCCACCACCACCACCGCCGCCACCGCCGCCCGCCTGAGTGCAGGTTGCTTTTGTGTGTCGGAAACACGTCAGACCGCTCAGTATGTGTGGAGATCAGTATCAGAGGAGCAGAAGGGTTGGTAATATTTAAGATATGGATCTATATGCATAGCTGGTGAGTGTATGAAAAGTTGAAAGGGAAAGAGGTGTGTGTGTGTGTGTGTGTGTGTGTGTGTGTGTGTGTGTGTGTGTGTGTGTGTGTGTGTGTGTGTGTGTGTGTGTGTGTGTGTTAAACCCTGTTTAAAGGGGAAACTTTGCTGAGAAGAACACGCTCTTATCCTGTTCACGGGGAAGTAGCAGCAGCAGGACGGAGGGCAGCACCCCTGGGAGCTGCTCAGCAGCACAACTATAGCCTACTGTTGACAACCGAGCCACACGAACTGTTATGTCAGAGTCTGGCGCCTTGCTCAGTGGCACATCGGTAGTGTTTTTAGAGGTCAGTTTCTCACAGCCTCCTTAATCAGAAACTTAACTTAATCAGAAATATGTAAACGTTTTCGGGGACTCTAAGACCTTTCATTATTCTGGTTTATGTCATCTTCACATTATAGATTTTTTTTAATATAACTGGCATTAAGTGTACCAGACTTAGACCAGACCAGTATTTAGCTAAGCTGCTGTGGTCATATAGAAGCCGCCCTTTGTAGCATGCACTGTAACTGAGGCCCCAGCTGCTCACTGTGTGTCCGGCATGTGATATTTGTGCTCAAGAATGACAAAGAAAACAGCAAAACAGATGGGTTTCCAGCGTAAGGAATTCGAAGCGTCACATATAAATGTACATTTTGGATCACCATTTTCTACCCAGTAAACTAAAAGCTGGGGATGAGATAAAAAAATGAAAATCATTTCGAACATTTGACTCTCCAAAAGTGTCATTTCAAATCTTTTTTTCCCCCCAACGTGAAAATAATAGAGGCTGAGGCTCTAAACCAGACAAGACACACAAGACAGTAATGACACAGCTCTGTGATCCATCGCTAATGTGATCATTGGATGTTTGTTTTGAGGGAGAGAGCTCAAAAATCTGATGTTGCTCAGCTTTCCTTCATTTGGTCCCATTAACCGCTGGCAGCACTCTTGTTTTTCCGTTGTAGTTGAAAGAAGCCCTTTCATATTCATATTCCATGTTCTGAAGTCTGCACTGCGTGTTTGTGACTGTGTGTGAGCGCGCACGCTTGAGTGTTTAGGTGTGTGTGTGTGTGTGTGTTTTCAGGAATGATTCCATAAAAAATGTGCCCTCCAAAATATGAGTTAAATGCACAAAACATGAACTAAAAGAGGAAAACTTCACTTGTCGGCGCTGAGGGTTAAATACAGATCGGGTGAGCGTAGGTGCTTATTAGCAGCATGAAAACAGGAAAAAATGCTTGTCATTTTAACACAGTCCCTAATGGATAGCTATTAGTATAATGATATAATTTTGACTTAGAAAGACTGGTGATTCATGCAAAAAACTAAATGAGAATAAACTGATCTTAAACGAGCATATATGGTTATTTAAATTAGGAAGCAATGCTAATATGTTTCATTTTCAGGTGTAAATCTCAATGTCACTGTGGGGGCAGTGGACTGTAAAGGTGTGCAGTTTAGTGAAGACATTTTAATCTTCATTGACCTTTTTTTATGCCCAAACTAACTGAATAAACACACTTTCTTTTGTTTTCATAACTGAATAAACAAATTGACCTTAAAGGAGAAACACAATTTCATGCTGTTTTACTTTACTTACCACCCTTCTAGACTTAAACAGCATCCTGGGGACCTTATTTCCCTCTGAGAAAAGCTTGTTTATTCAGTTATGGAAAAAATGTTTCTGAGTTGGTATTATTACCTCATTAATATTGTAAACATTAAAATTCTGAGTTCGAACTTCCTCTCCAAAAACTACATATTGCCCCTTTAAGTGCAATTATTTGGGTAAAGTACAAGCAGGAATTCCCATTTGAACTATTTTCTAATGAATCTGTTCTCTTCATCTTGAATTTAACACATTAGCGATTAGCTTGTACCTGCAACTCGTCCAACTACGTTACCGTGTTAAAAAGAGTATCTTTTTATACCACTGACTGAGAGACATCATACATTTCAGAGCTTTTTTGCTTGAAGTAAGTTGTTGATCAATATGCCCAGTGGGTGCGATGAATATGCACGAGGCGTCCGCGCCGCGGCGGCCCGGTAATTGCCGGTCGTCAGGGGTGGCAGGCACGGTAATTTGCATCTCGGGGATCCTGCAATCAGCGTTCTATTCATTAGAGCGCCAGCCGCTTCATCTGCTGGCCACTCAAAGCTGCCAATCTCCCCTCGGCAGCCAAAGCATTTGGAAAAAACAGAATGGAAAAGTTTCAATTACAAGCCTGCGGGTAGTGGTGTAACAAGTCTCAAACCCTATATTTAGGCTGTGTTATGCAGGTGATTGACTGTTACTGCATTGTGGAAGAGAATTGGGGGAAAAGCTCAATGGAACGACCATAATCTCATGTATTTTATACCACCTTTATCTCAGGGTGACTGTCTGCATTCACAGGGGGAGAGCACCACGACGTCTTTGCCCGTCTGAAGTGGGCCTTCAGCGCTTCCATCAAAACAGGGGGGGGAAGGGTTAGATGAAAGAAAGCTTATTATACCTCTATAAGTGAACACTGGCACTCAAGGCTATTGTCTCATGAAGATTGCACACAGTCGCCGGGCTATAGGCTAACACTGGGAATCTATCATTTTCGGCGCAACAATAATGCAGTGATTTCCAGGCTGGTGGCGGCGTATGGCTGCTTGTGACACAGTTAATCAGGCGACACACACACGCAACACTTTTCCATTATCTCATAAATAAATGTGACAGCTCGTACGTGGTCACACAAGACTTCTCACTTTTTATTTCCTGTGTCCTGCCTCAGCTGTGTGCTTTATGTCTTATTTTTCTTTTCTTTTTAACCTTTAAAAAGAGGATGCACGACTGTAGAGGCTTTATCCTGATGACCTGTGAACCCAGGGGATGTGTCACTTTGTGTGTGTGTGTGTGTGTGTGTGTGCCTGCGTGCATGTGCGTGTGGGTGTGTCTGCCAGCACTGCAGCAGGATGGGAGTTCCTTGCGGTAGAAGTTGAGGGGTCTCAGAAGAAGCGAGTGCCAAAAGAGTGCACGTGTGTGTGTGTGTGTGTGTGTTTCTGTGTATAAAAATTTGTGTGTGTGTTTGCAGTAGCGCTGTGAATCTTCCATTGTTTTACAGAGACACAGTCCCTGTTTCCTGCACCATAAATCTACATGCTTCAGCACAGAGCCATACACATCATTTATAAACAAAAACACACAATTATTCACAAAACCAACAATCGTGCACGGACACAGAAATAAAGGAATGATATATATACAGATGCTAACTAATGCCGGCACACACAGTTGCAAATAAACAGGCACACACACACCTCTGCGCACACAGCTCCTCTGCCCTGCCATTGTCTCACAGAGGAAACCCACGAGTGGAGGAGGAGGAGGTCGGATCTTGTCAGCTGAAGGAGAGTGCAGGGCAGAGGGGGCCGATGGAGAGGGAGCACCGGGATGGAAAAGACACGGCCGAGAGAAGGAGGAAGAGGAAGAGGAATTAAGAGGAGGAGGCGAGGTGTTATTTCCAAAAAATTCAGATCACCACCGACAGGGAGTTTGACCGAGGAGAGGATCCTGCGACAACTGACGTGAAAAAATAAGTAATTCACCGTTGCTTTCAAGAACATAAAATAGAGTCTCAAATTCATATCGAGATCATCAGGAAGGAAATAACTTAAATAAAAACCTTCTCTGTCAATCTATATTTAATACAGCTCAGTCGAGTCTCTCTGCCACACACAGACACACACTGACTCATCGAGCGTGTAAGACGCTGATGGCTTTATAATAGTGTCTGCTCACTGGACAGAAATACTTTTCGCTGGCACGGAGCGATTTAAATGATTAAAGCCACCACATCAATCTGAGTGTGTGTAGGTGTGTGTGTGTGTGTATGAATGATGCATCGTTTATATGGTAATAAAGAGCTGACAGCTACCAGCTACAAAAGCAGACAGTAGTTCAATTAAAAGACTATCAGTTTATTTGTTGTTGTAGTTTTGAAGGCATTCTGGAAACTCAACAACTGGATTGAAGTGCCACCGAAGTTCCTCCGAGGTTTACTGTAAGAATGTTGATGTAGCCTCGTCAAACCTGCAACTCGAAAAATTCTCCTATCAGCCTCAGCTGTACTTTAGTTAGTGACAATTAGCAAATAACACCACGCTAACACACAAACCTAAGATGTTGCACGTGGTAAAGCACATAGTTGTTGGAACATATATGAAGTAATTAGCATGTTAGGATGCTAACAATATCCTTTAGTTCAAATGACAAGTGTGTAAAGTTGCATGAAGCTGCTAGCATGGTTGTACCATTCACATATTATTATGTAACATTTATAGAGTTGTTGTCAACCACTCACCATTACCAGCTGGTGCTGCTTTGTCTTCTTCCCCCTCAACAATGAAGAAAACAAAGATTGCGGTTTGAAGTTTAAGGAAATGTACTTATTTGCTTTCTTGGTGACAAGAATGTGTGTCCATTAAGTATATGGCTACAGCCAGCAGCCTGTTAGCTTAGCATAACAATTGGAGGCAGAGCTGCTAGATTCACATATGACTTTTTGTACTTAATCCCTGACCATTAACTTGTCCGAACCATTAAACCAGATTACAGATTACAGGTTTTCATTTTGAAGCACTTTTTATTGTCCTCTTTTAAATATTATAGAATCAAATGATTGACCCACATTCATTTAGGACACGTTTGCAGTCTTTGTTTCAGACTTCTGCTCATTTTCCTGCAAATGATCGAGATCTTGTTTTATTTCATGCGCCTATTCCAGGCCCTGTATGTGCCTGTTTAACACCTGCCAACCTGTGACTGTGAAATGACCCAAGCTGGATTTCAAATTGAATATCTGATTGCTACAGCATGCTTGATCTCAACCCAAACCTGTAAATATCTTCATAAGGAGACTTTTTCCACTCATTCACAACAGTAACAGATACTCCTTTGTTATTTTTTGCACCGCACCCCTATTCCATATCGCCGAAAAACTCTAACTGTAATCACTGAAACAACAGCATTGATTTGACACGTCTCTGTCAAATTATCATGTAGCACGTCCTCTCCGTATTCCGCGACGATGCATATCTTTGCCGTGCTATTGGAACCGGACTCTCTCTTTTTCTCTCTCTATCGCGCACACAGAAAACTCCCTTCCTCCAAATGACTGAAATAACACTATTACTCTTGCCATCATCGTGTCAAAACCCTTTTCAGTGTCGGTCCGTCTCGCCCGGCAGCATGGACGACCAGACCTGCAGCTGTCAAAATTCCCCAAGAAAGAAAAATAATAATGACTCCTCGAGACACAAGAAGACGAAAGGAGCAGTTGAAAGGTGAATTCCAGGGTAGTAGAAACGCCGTGAATTTGTGTTCTCTCCCTGCCCGGTTTAGATCAACAAACCCTTCCTTTTTTTTTTGTCATCTCTGAGAGGCGTGAGCGGTACGCCACCACCGTCGCGCCTTCCTGGACCTGAAAAGAAAAGAAAGCGGCAGCTTCGCGGCCCTGCCCGGGGAGGCACCTTGACACGCACCTGTCAGAGTCGTCAGCACAACTTGTGTGCACGTGCTTGAGAGAGAGAGAGAGAGAGAGAGAGAGAGAAAACTGAGGGGGGGAAGACAGAAAGGGAGCGGAGTGGAGTGTGCGGTGCAGCTCTGTGGGTGGCAAAGGAGAGGGATCACTGGATCTGACAGGAGCTATTTGACTAATCCAAAACAACAGCTGTAAGGTAGGGATGAGGGGATGAAGCGGTGGAGGGGAGGTACGGGAGGTGAAGGGGGAAAGGGGGGCCGGGGGCTGTCAGTTGTAGAAGGGCTTTTTTGGGGGGGTGGGAGGGAATTATGGAAAGGGAATATGAAAATTAATTCCGCATGAAAGCCCCGCGGGGGGAAGAGAACCTTAAACGCTGCACGTAGAAGAACAAAATGTTGGACACGACTAAAAGAAAAAGTGGAGGGCGAGGTGATGTAACATCTGCAGAATTGTGACGGAGAAGGAAAGTGTGGGGGGGGGGCAAACTGCCTGGTCAAACAGGGTATCACTGGGCTGCAACTGTTAGCCTCCACACAGGAAGTCGTATCAGCACACGGCAGCGCAGGTGAGAATGATTACACTCACACATCCTCACGCATGCACCGGCCTTCATTACACATCTGGTTGAGTTTTGTTGAGGGAAGCTGCGATGGGGTGGTCCTCGCTCCTCTAACAGGTCGGTCCTGTTAACACGGCGGGCCGTCGCCCCGCGGCGCAGCATCTTAACATCTTAACATCTCCTCTCTGCACAGTTCAGCCGGGCTCGCAGCTCAGCGCAGCCGAGCGGACGGCTCAAAGGTTGAATCAGAACATGGCGGCTGGCGGGCGGAAAGTGAAGACATTGTGTTGCCTTTTTCCGTGAAACGTAAAGAAAACAAAGATCGTGATTGAAAGAAATAGTTTGACATTTGGGGAAATGCACCATTTCACCTTCTTCTGTTAGATGAAAAGATCAATACCACACTCATGCCTGACTAAATGTATGACTACCTCCGGCCATCAGCCAACAACTAGCCTGGCTCAACAGAAGATATAAATTCCACCAGCATCTGGAAAGTGATCTTATTTGTTCAATCTGAGCAAAAGCTGCAGTGTAACAGCAACAATTTGAGCCCATTAAAAAAGTATTCCGAATTCCCCACACAACCAATAAAAAAGATAAGATAAGTCCAGTGTGACACTCTTCATTGGAATTTTGGTGGTTCAAGTGAAGCATGGATTTTTCAGATATGAATAAAACAATGAAAAGAGAACACACAGGAAAATGGGGCTGAAGTGTAAGAAGCCATGGCAGCCAGCTATCGTTAACATTCAAGTTACGGTAATGTTAGCCATTGCTTGTGTCTTACTTTGCTTTGTGAGTCAGTGCTAACATGAGCAACGTTAGCTATAGCTACCCCAAAAGTTTTACCGCCTGATGGATAACGCTAGCCTATGACTCTCCAAAAGCATGTTAGCTAAAGATGTCTGCTTGTCCAGTGTGAAACGTGGCTAAATTACAGTACATTTAAACGCGTCAACAAAAGACCAATACACCCCAGCTAACTTGAGGGAAACAAACATACCTCTTTATATCCAAGCATGTGGTGAGTCACTTTTGGTAATTCACCCGTTGGTCCACAGATGCTACACTTAGCAAGGACCTCTGTTTGAGCTGTTCATGTAACACTAAACGTTCTTGGTGCTCTGCTGCTCTGAGAGCGTGCTGCTTTGTGTTAGTTAACGGTACGCCTATATTCTAACGCTGTAGCGCTCGGAGTGACTATTCAACAAAGCAAGTTCCCTTTGTGAACTTTACTTTACCGCTAACTTTGTTACTTGTGGTCAGAACCAGGCTAGCTCTGTTTAAAGTTTTTTTATGCTAAGCTAAGATAGCAACAAAGCAAATATCTGTATCTAATAGCTGATATCGTCAAGGCACAAATTATATCCTCATTTATATAATGATAATACTTCCACTTTATTTTGTGTGGGAAGATGTGTCAGCCACTTACGTATACTGTTGATGTATCAGGTAATAGGTGGTACAGGAGAACCAAATAAGCTAAGTGTCCTGGCCCTCCACTTTATTTGTTTAACAGCAGATCCTGTCTGGAGACACAAGGAGTGGTATAAACAGGAGAGCAACATGTAAAAATAGAGCAGACAGTCCACACTGGTAGCAAACCAGGGATGCTGCGGTCACGTTGTGCAACTGCCGGCCCACCAGGTCACCCACTGGCTCCCCATCAGCTGAGCCTCGAGGGCCCAACAAGAAGCATCACAAATAGATGTTTAGGCCCATCACAAACCATCACCACTAAAGGGAAACTACAATCACCCATTATGTATTTAACACCCTATTACAGTCATTTTATTGTTCTGAGATTAAGTTCATGCCACAGTGGATGAATATATTGATGTTTGACATTAAATTTAACACAACTCGTAATCTATGGCAGGTGCCAGATAAAACCTCTGGTCGCTGAACTCCTGATTAAACTTTGTCCAAACAAGAGCAAATAGTGCATTTATAGGTGACTTTTTAAAGCCGCGGCATCCGTGTGCTGCGAGTATTTACAGCTGCGGGATGGTGACTCTGGGTTTGACCCAGAATGAACTACAGACATGTCACCCAGTAAACCGTTGAAGCATTAAGACAGCAAACTCAGCTCTGGAACAAGCTTATTGATGGAAAAACAGGTAAACAGTGCTTTAATTTCCCTTTTCTAGACTTTTAAATGAGAAATTAAACTATAGCAAGATAACAAAACACTGCTTTATTGATAAAGACTGAGATTTTTTGTTTCTTTGTCCACAGGTGATAAATTGTGCACTCTGTCCCATGTTTGAATTATCAAGTATAATCACTTAATTTCAGTACATATGTTATAATCTTTGCTTCACTTCGAGGCATTCATCTGCAAAAACAAACAAATGAGGTTTAACTGGAATCCAGACCCCTCTGCATACCGAGACAGAGGTCTGCGATCTGCGGTTCTGGGTTCTATTTAACCCGCTGAGGTTACGTCGGTTCTGCTCAGGGACTTGGCTGTGAAGCCCAGTTCCTGTGGCTTTCGGACCAAACCAAGAACAGAAACTCCTTTCCTCGCAGATCTTTCGTGATGTCTGGCTTCTCTCATCTCTCCGTGTCTCCTCGATGTTGTTCCAGAAACCCTGAGAGCAAAGTGGGCTTCTTCTTCTTCTCCTTCTTCTCCTTCTCTGCTTCCATCGCTGTGGTATCGCTGAGGTATTCCCAGGCATCACTTTGATGGGATCAGGCCATGTTTGGTCATGAATGTGGTTTTGGGCGAAGAGACGCGAATGAAGGGGAATGAAATCTGACAGAGTAAAACACTTGAGGGTGTAGGGCAGATGCAGTGGACGGCTCTGGCCCGACGTAGCTATCCAGGTGTGCTGTTCGCTTTGGAAGCAGCTCTGAGAAATGAACCGTCCGCATGTCAGTAATCTGAAGATACACACACGCAAAAGAAGAGCAAGAAGAAGAAGAAGACGGCATTTAGTCACGGAGACATCTGTTTCAGGAAACATCTGAAAGTCTGAATTTCTCAAAATTCTTAAGGTGTCATTTCATTGAATTAAACTGGTTCATTGTTCTTAAGGCTATAATCATGGAATTATTATATAACTCTTATTTTGACCCCTTAAAATAATGACCCATTTCCTTCACACACACCCTCTTAACCTCTTCTGTGAAATCTGCAGGTCTAGACCTGGACTCCTCTTTAAAGTCACTTTGGGAACTTTAAACACGCCTTCATGTCTGATTGGGTCTCGGTTCTTCAGTAACTTATACAAAGCAGCTCCCGCACCATGCGTGTGTGTGTGTGTGTGTGTGTGCGTGTGTGTGTGTGTGTGTGTGTGCGTGCGTGCGTGCTCATGACTGCATCTTGGCCCTAAGTAGCAACAGATGCTGCGCTGACCTCAGAGGCTTCCTGGAAACGCAAATTTGTCAAAATGAAGCAGGAAAAAGAGAGAGCGGCAGTTTAGGTAAATGTAACATATAGGGGACACACATATACACACAAACTTCCATGTAGACACACGCACACACACACACACATACACACAGATACATACACATTCAGGTACTGGACACACACACACCAAGCTTAGGGTAGTGTTACATGGATGCATACAATGAACGATTACAAACACACACAGCATCAAAATGAGAGAGAAATGTTACACTTCCACAAACTCAAACACACATCTTAAAAAAACAGGTCTTCATATCGAGTGTGTCCAAAACTGAAAGAGCTAAGCGATGCTGAACTGAAGAAAGGAGAAAGATAATCAATTGTTGAGTCTTATCTCCTAAACACTGATGCATCGGCATGTTATGATCTGGGGATGACACTCAGTAGAAACAGTAATCAGAAGAGAATGCTCTTTAGTGACTGATTTATTTATTTATTTTTTACCTTAAAGGACACTACAATAGTATACTGTTTTGTTTATGGTGGCGGACCCTGCCACCTTTCTAGCTTCAAACAGTGTTCTGGGGACCTTATTTTTTCCTCTGAAACAGCTTGTTCATTCAGTTGTGGAATAAAACACATGTTTCTGAGTTTGTATTCGTGCCTCAGTCATATTGTTAATATTAAAATTCTTAGGTACTATATAATGCCCCTTTAACTATCTTTCTTCAGTAAGTAAATAACATTGTCCACTAGAGGAGCTGGTGCTTCAGACCAGATATTAAAGACAACAATAATAAGAAATTACATATTTAGCTGAGCTTACTGCATATTGAGATGACCATTTAAAAACGTTTTGAAAGGCATACAGATTTACTCAGCTTACCCTTCATCCAATGTATGGTTTTAGTAACAAACAAAAATTCCTGCAGCTGAGATTTTTATTTCCATAAGATATGTTTTAGAGGTAAAACTTAAGCTGCTTAGTTTATTTTTTGATAACCGCCAATTTCCCTGCCGATGTAATGACGGAGCGTTTGAAACAGCCTGTAAAACAAATCTGTTCTTTCCGTTCTCGGTTGGAGGGCTTTGAGCGATAACACCACCTGATCTGATGTGTGATTTAATGCCGCAGTGCCTCACTGAGAACCACACCGGCCTCTGATCCATCTCTCCTTCTGGTTTTATTTCTTATTCTTCCCTCAGTACCGGAAGCAATCACGCTATCTCGGTGACGAACAAGCGGCCCGACCGCATGATATCACCTCTTTAGGAAAACAAGAGGAAACGCGTGCCAGTTGCTCTCACATGCGATCAATTATTTTACGGTGAAGTCGGGCTGGGAGAGGGGGTGAATTTTCAGCCATTAGCCCTTTAGTGCAGGGATCATACTGAGGGTAATAGTGACTAAACACTGAATAAACACATTTGGCTAATAGGTCATTCGAACCTGAAGGGGAGAAGGCTGGCCTGTTGATTGGCCAGAGGGTTGTTGGATGTTAGCGTTAGCATTATGTTCATGGAGGCATGAGCAGGAGTGGACGGAGCAACACAAAAAAAAAACATGATAGTAAAACAGCTGACAGTGTTTGTTTATGTCAAGACTGTCACAGGTGGTTATAGCGACTTCTGTAAATCACAGTTTAGAAGGAAACAAGTTGCACAAGCGAGCCACACAGCTGACTCGCAATCAGTAGTGTGTGTGTGTGTGTGTCAGCTTTGATAGAGCTTACAGAGCAATGCGAGGACACTTAACACGGTTCTGTTTGCTCAGTCAAATGCTCCAAAAAAAAACCCAAAAACGCTATAGTGGAAAGGGAGGGCCTCCAAAAGTAGGCCATTTGTCAGGAATTTGTCAAATAATGTTTTATCACTAAAAAACTAAGGATAAAATGTCAAACATCAAAATTACATACATGTACATCATACAGAACAAATATTACAATAAGAACAAACACACATATTCACCAGTGGTAGAAGAAGTGTTTATACATTTTTTTTAAGTAAAAGTAGCAATACAAATATTAAATATATATTGTACACAAGTAAAAGTATATATATATATATATATATATATATATATATATATATATATTCCAAATGCAAGGTGCTAAAAGCCAGTGATGGAATGTAACTGACTGCATTTATTCCAGGTCTACTTGTATTTTATTTTCATTTTCTGCTACTTTTTTATTTCCACTCCACTGCGTTTTGGAGGTAAAACTACTGGAATTTATTTGAAAACTTTAGTTACTAGTTAGTTTGTAGATTACTTGTTTCATCAGAACCAAAGTAGCACATTTTTAACTTAATATTTTATTTGCAGTTGCTGCAAAAAGATGTTGAATATATATGCTGATAATTGGACGGTCCATTGATAGGTTGACCCATACAGTATACATAAAATAATGTATTATTTGCTTATACTTGGACTTCTGAAACTCAAGCAAATTTGTTATCAAATACTTCAAGACTTTTGGTAAAGTTGTTATTCATATGGGTGACTTTCACTTTTACAAAAGTCATATGCTAACATGATATCATGTTAGAATATGACATGTATATACATGATATATGCATGTTATATACCATGTATTGTTACATGGTATATACCATGTAGCAATACCACACTGTAAGAATACTCATTTGCAAATAAAAAAAAAAAACAACATTGAAAGTTCAAGTAAAAAGTGAAGAGATGCTGTAGGTGGTTGAGGTAGAGCCATAACTGCTTTATATATTTATACAGTATGCGGTTTAATATACAGTATATCTTATTCTAAAAGCTAACTAGTTACCTTGGTGTAAAAAGTGCAATATTTCCCTCTGAAGTTCGGTGGAGTAGAAATATTTATTGAACAAAAGGAAATATTCAAGTAAAGCCATACTGAGTAGAGTTCTTGCTTCCATACATATCTCAATACAATCCAGCACCTGAGTGATGAAATCGCCACCTATATAAACACACATTTAAATACTCGTATATATGTTTGTTATAACATCTAAGTTTTTAGTAAGATTAGTCAGAAAGAACTTAAGCTGGATCAGGTTTGTTCGACTATATTTGGGCTGTTATTATTTTACCACCCTGTGTGTACACACACGCACACACACACACACACACACACACACAGCTTCGGGCAGTGCGTGAGCAGGGTGAAACTTAACTACTCACCTAATTAACACAGGCTGAAGGTCTCCCCATGTAATTCCAGCACCTTTAACCTCAACACAAGAAATGGGTACTTGCCAGAAATGCTGCGACCTCAGGGCTCAATGCAGCAAATACAGTACGGACATTTTCATCCACTCAAATTTGCAATTTGTACTTCTATTTCTAGTATATGTTTTTGTCAATCCAGGCCAAGGCATTTAATTACTTATATGTATATTTTGGGGGTCTGCACTGAGTTTATTCTCTGACTCGTGAGATTTTTCACAGCAACGGAGCATAATTCTACTTTTTCAACTCATTTGCTTTACTGCAGAGGTTGAGGAACACTCTCTCTCCCATCACCGACTCTTGTCTCTCCCCGCCTCTCTCCCCGCCTCTCTCCCCCCTCCCTCTGTTTATTCTTCTGGCGGTGCAACAGGCCCCAGAGCCCAGAGGCAAGTCATGTTCTCAGGGAAACGGCAACTCTCCACAGAGCTGATATCAAAATAGTTTAAAATGTGAATCGTCTGATAGTTCCCAGTGAGCGCAGAGCCGGGCCAAACACTTCCAGATCGCCCTGCCAGCAGAATGTAAACAGAGCCGGGGACTGGGAGACAGAGGGCGAGAGAGTGAACCTGTTGTGCTCGGAGCAGGTCTGGTTGGTTTGGCCGGCCGGGACCGAGTTAAAAGTAGCGTGTGGTTTCTGCTCAAAATGTCAGGGGGTGTGCAGGTGGTGGCCCTTGATGGGGAAATATTTTGTCAGAGCTAGAACACTGAGATGAACCAGACGCAAGCACAGTTGTTTCTTCATGTCCAAAATTAACAACAGTGAGAAAAACAATGTTGTATTTTTCCCTGTATTATATAAAAAAACTGCTTAGTCTGGGCTGGAAGATGCTGACCATGTAATTTCAATGTCATAGCCAATCTCTTTCCCATCGTTCCCTGCCTGCTCTCCACTGCATGTCCGTCTAATAAGGTTCCCCACTACCTCTGAGAAACCACACACAAATCAACTTTTCCACTTCATATAAACCGAATGGCAAAGATAATTCTTGTGGCAGCTGTGGCCAGGCATCTGTTTCTGAGATAATGCATCTGTGTAAGATTTTAATTTTGATTCAGCTCTCCCTATTAAGCATTCCTAAGCATTAAGGTGTTAATTAAAGGTGCAATATGGAAGAATTGGCCATCTGGAAAACTCAAACTCAAAACTATTAGGGAGCTAACTGCTGCTAATTGTAGCTACCCGTGGCTAGTTAGCTCAATTAGCTGTGAAGCTAGTGGTAGAGCTTTTGACAAGGATCGGCTGGCGCTAGCTCGTTAGCATGCTACCTTAATTTGATATCTCTGCAACATAATACATAATCATCATGTTGTCATTGGCTGTCATTTTCTTTAGTTTCCAACCAAAATTATTACATATTGCCCCTTTAATTAGCAGTATTTGTCAGCAATTGTAACTTCTGTGATTTCTTCTGCTCCCAATCAAAACAAATCAAAATTCATAAGCAGTGCGGGATCATGGGAGTTGCTGTGTTCTTTGTCAAACAACTACTTTTGCCATTGAAAATCTATCGACTTGACCCATAAATGTTAAGTCGGTCAGTGTAAACACACAATATATTATATGATCCTTGCATGTACTCTACACTCTGAATGTATGCGAGGATCATAGGTACTGATGTGTTGATTTGTGGTGTATAGTCTCTAACATCCATATTGCCTGTCAGAGCATATTAAAGTTATTATAAATGATTGCTCCCCACAGCTCTCCAAGGGTGCGCCGAACTACTTATGTAATATTATGATGGACGTCTGGACTGCTGGCGAAGGAGATGTGGAGAAACACCTCTACCTAACAGAGCAACCATTATAAAGCCGGGAAAAAAAATGTGTATAGCATTTTATCAAGTGTGAAAAATGTGTAGGTGTAAAGAAAATGTTAAATGAAATGTTAAAAAATGAGTGTGACGACAGGAGGATAAGTCATGACCTCAGGGTGTACATATAAAATCCTGAGTGTGTAAAATCTCAACTTGCACACATTTAAAAACTGCCCTGAACATGGAAAATTCAATTATCATTTAAAAAAAAAAAAAGACCGTGAAATATACTCCTATTCATTCCATGTGTTTGTGTGGAAAATATCGAAATGTCTGTGTATCTTCAGCGCATTTGTGATCCGTGGGTTTTATTGATGCACTGGGAGATTTCATATTTCTGTGTATTTATCCGAGCGGGCCTGCACCGCTGAAAGAGAAACGTATCCTGCATAATACTAGATTTGCTCCCTCATCTGTTTGCCCACAACTTTGTTTGTACTGGCATTAATTTTCTGTTTGTCAAGTAGCTGGAGATGCCAGCATGTAGTTACACAATGTGATGCATGAAATAAATTAAATTATCATCATCATCACGTCCAGGACAACGATGTGTGTGTGTGTGTGAGGTTGATGAAGTATTTACTCAGCTTTGCTTTAAACAGCATATTTATGGGGGCATTCTAGTGGCTTTTATGTATTTATCTTATTTACTTCCTGTTCTTAAATCTGCCCCTGTCATTCAAAAACGTCCTCTACACTCGCAGATTTTGCCATATTGAAAAAAGAAAAATGTTTCTCACTCTTGCTCAACTGTTTGTTGGCCATCCAAATATTGAAATGTATCCCATTCATCCTCGCAATTATAGATCACTCTGCAAGTCACTTAGATGCTTAAAAGGTCAAACACAATGCTCTGTTTACATGGATGCCGCGTATCCCGACACAACTAAATGAAGATTCAATTAAAATAGCGAAAATTTAAAAGAAAATGTTCACGAGCTTGTGCGCTTGTTGGGGGGTTTGTGGGCTTTGCCTGGATAAGCACTGGAACTTTCCAGTATTTCTGTTCCTTCTTATTTATTTTTTGTCTGTGTTGTTTTCTCAGTATTGCAATGCATCACTTGACATTACCCAAGCAAGTTTGAGCTGCAGCGCATCAGCTGAAAGCAATTTGGTCCGGAGCACAGCTGCCAGGCGGATAAGACTTTCCTTCTTTCGTTTACTTTGAAATGTTCCTTTTTTTCAACATCCAAAATACACAAGGCAGCCAAATTGCTGACATGTGTGAGAGGGGCAGTGAGACTCCTGCATTCTTTCATGCCCCGCTATGCAAAACTCCACATTGTTTATTTAAAGAACACTGAACACTTTAGCACTATTAAGAAACATGTCATATAGTAAACTAAAGGTTTCCTCTCAGGAAAAATCCCTGTCAGTTTATTTTTCTTCTGCAAAAAGTTATTTTAGTTTTGACTCACAAACTGCCTGCATTCACAATTAAGCAACAGGGTTGTAACACGGCTTGTGTTAGCGCCGGACGCTAACGCGCTCGGTAAACCTGGAAGCGGTGTGATTATTTATGTGTCGAGGCAGGGACGTGTGAGATGGGAGGACTGGACTGTCTCTTTCCTCGCTACCCCGCATGGACAACACAGCGCTGCAGGGAGGACGGAGAGGGCGGAAGAGGAGCGTTTAGTTTACTTTTCGCTGCTTTTTCTGCCTCAGCTTGGTAATCTAAACCTGGAAAACAACACATATACATATGACAAAATTGTGATTAAAGGTGCACGATGTAGCTTTGGGGAAGAACATTTAATCAGAAGAGAAAGATGTTCACCGACTGATTTTTTTTTCATTCTTAAAAAAAAAAAAAATGTCATACTGTTTTACTTTTTTTATATGTGGCGGACCCTGCCACCTTTCTGGCTTCAAGCATTGTTCTAGAGGTGTTATTTTCCTCTTAGAACAGCTTGTTATGGATAAATTAAACATCTCTGCGTTTACATTAGTACCTGATTAATATTGTAAATATCAAAATTCTGTTTGAATTTCTTCCCAAAAACTACAAAGTGCCCTTTAACTTTCTCAAATAACAAGTTTGGTCCGCATCCTCGGCAGCAACATGTTACCAGGAAAAAACAAAAGCACGATTCAGAATGGCCTCAACACCTACGGCAATGAAATCTAGCTCTCCCTGTGGCTTTTTGCAGACAATTCGAGCACAGCAAGGGTTTTCTTAAAAAACGCATGATAGGGTTGGGAGGGAAATTAAAGCTGACAAGTGAGGACCCGTACTCTGACACACCATGATCTGATTGGAAAGAAAAGAGCAGGACAGAGGGGATGTAAGGTCTGAGAGACACAGACGTGGAAAAAAGGGCAAAACCTGACGAGTAAACCGAGGACGACAGCCAGAAGACGACAGCCAGAAGACGTCAGCGTGGGCGAGGCAGTGGGTGGGAGGGGGGGGCGTGGAGCGAGGGAGCGCGGCTTCCAGGGGAGGGCCCGGCTGTGAGTGATAGCCCACCAGGGCCTCCGAGCGGACCGACGCTGGGAACAGCTAACCTACCTTGACATGCGTAGGAAACCCAAAACTCTCCGAGTCCTCTGTCAGATAGGAGCCACCCAGAGGAGCCTCGCCACAACTGTGTAGCCCGAGCCCCCGTGCGTCCGTTTTAACTAGCTTTGTTTAGATGAGCGCACGGCGGAGGAATGCCTCAGTATACCTCGCAGAAACCGCAAGCACAACAGCATTAGAGCGACATCAGCTTCCCAGCGTATGGGAATAAGTCAACTCTGGCTACTGGCAGGGTTATAACTGCTGGGCTGCAGTTCAGTGTGTACGTGTGTGTGTGTGTGTGTGTGTGTGTGTGTGTATGTGTGTGTGTGAATGCATGTCAACTGGTCTGTGTACTGAGTGTGCAGACAGTGTGTGGAAATGTTCGGCAGTAAAAGTTCCTTTGAGGCTGTGTTGCTGTCAGAAAGATAAGAGTTGAAGGGTAAAGTGACTTTGAGGTAGTTTGGGTCATGTTATTAGTCATGACATGATATTAAAACACTTAAACTTCAGTCATTATCTACTCAGACCGACGCTGATGGAAAGTCAGGTGAAGTATCGTAGTCCAAAAAACATTACTGGAGCTTCACAGCAAAACAGACTGGCAGTATTCTCCTAAACAACTGAAGCAGATGGGAACTTTTTATAAAACGTAACCCGCCTCCCCCCAAACTAAACAACTAAAATGGTTCCATACAGCTCATCCGCCATAGTTCAAGTCTCCAGAAGCCCTAAATTAAAATATTAAACTACATTATTTAAACCCATGGCCGAGCTTGTTCACCGACTTCAGACGCATGCATGCTAACACTATTAGCTTGGTTGCTAGAATGGCAATTTCAGCTAATTAATTGCCTGAAAAAACATCTTTTCAAATCAGTTTGGGATCTCCCGGCTCCCAGAGACTTGGATTGTGTCGGACCTGCTGTATGGAGACATTTAAAGTTGTTTTTTTTCAGTTATTGTTTACATTTAAAAACAAGTCCCCATCTACTTCATTTGTGAAACATTTTTAGCATATTTTAATATCCGACCCTATATTGTACTTTGCTTGTGAAGACTGGATTTGAACTTGCCTGGTAAGTCAAAATACATGAGGGGCCTTACAACTGCTGCAAATATTTTTAACCATAATTAAGGTTTGAGGATGACACAATATGTACTTTATGTCATCTAATTTTATCATAAAAACATAAAAAACACCAAATTACATCACTCTTCCAACAGATCTTTTTCATGGAGGGCATTTTGACATGTCACACTTGAAAAAGGTGTGAAAGAATAAATAATAATAACAACGTCTTACTGTCTTATTTGCTGAAGAGTCATTGTTGATATCATTAGCAACACATTAACTTTTCCTGCTATGACAAGTCAAACTTTCACTGCAGTAAAAAAGGCGTATACCCAAACTTTGAGCTGACACTCTTAGTACAGCAGCAGCAACTTTAAATGTCCCTCCTTTAAACCCTTTTTGGTTGTGTGTGTGTGTTGTGGCATACACGTCATTGCTCACACAGAAGAATGATATTCGTTCACTTTACAAATACTTTTGCACACACTGTTCAGCATAAACAAGTCAAAGGAGAAAATGAGTAAAGGGTGGATGCGCGTATAGGTTCCAGTTTTGGCGAGGTTCGGTCTGTTTGGCTGAGAGAAGGAGAGTGACACAGAGGGTTTTTTTGTTTTAGCTGAGACAAAACAAACGACAGTGTGAAAGAGGAGAGGAGAGGATAGGAGAACCGAAGAGAGGAGAGGAGAGGAGAAGAGAGAAGAGGAGAAGAAAAAGGATTGGATGTTGGCACGCAGGGAAAGGCAGTCTGCGGTAGACTTGTAAATAGCCGGAGGGACAGAGGGATGGAGGAATGGAGCTATCAGCAGAGAAGTGATGAAGGTCTGGGATCAGGCCAAGATAAACACAAGCCAGCCCAGAAGGAGCTGCACACACACACACACACACACACACACACACACGCACGCACGCACGCACACACACACGCACACATGTACACACACGTATGAACTTTACCCACACATACATGTACAAATGCACAAACATACAAACACTTAAGGCCTGCAGGCGCTTGATATTCATCACGCACCCGCACCGAACACACACCCACACACATAGACTCATGCACGCACATACACACACACACACACACAC
>CAEMYA010000179.1:5984481-6005994 GCA_903131615.1 Diplodus sargus | reverse complement strand
AAGCCGAGCCCTCTGAAAATCCCTCCTGTGGACTCATTTAAGATACCACAATGAGAGAGAGAAAAAAAAAAACTCTGACTTTGTAGTTATCGCAAATTCTCAAAGACAGCGAATGTGTCGGTGTGCGTGTCTGCACGCACATGTGTCAGCGTGTGTCATCGTTTTGCCCGCGAGAGTGTGACTGAGCGTCATTAGCGCGCTGTGAAGCGCGAGCTCTCCTGCTCCGTCTTGTCTCTGACCAGCTAACACCTCGAGTGAAACCTTGAAAATGTGCTAAATGTTTTCTTAAGCGCGGCATTCAGAGGCGTTTGGCAAAACTGTGGCATGAAAGAGTGGCTGCGAAGCGTGGCTGGCTGGAATGCAAAACACAAGTCATGGTCATCACTCTGTCACCGTGCAGATTTAGGCTTTGAGGACCCAACGTCTGTGTGTGTGTGTGTGTGTGTGTGTGTGTGCAACAGTTTTGGTTCACTCTCAGCGCTCTCATCGACAGTGTTTCCAGCCGCAGCTGTTTTGCAGAGAGAAAGCTCCAAAAGACGACTTTACACTAAATGACCAGCCCTAAACGACAGGCAGATAAAGTTAGCAACGTTGCTAGAAAAAAAAAAACAGTGGAGCATTCAGCAGCAAAAGAGTCAGATCTATCCCTCAGGAGTTGGTGGAGACCGAAAACTGAGCAGAAGAGGAAAAAAAAATTTCTGGACGGACTGAAATAGGACTTCTGTCACACTGTCCAGAAATATTCCCCTTTTACTGTAACTTGCTCAAAACTGGTGCACAGCCATGACCCTCTCCTATCAAGTCTACTTTGCATCATCATTATCAAAAGAGCTCAATTCCAGCATCGACCACATGGTGAAAGACCATGTATATATATTTCTCCTGATTCCTTTTGGTAACACTTAAAAATAATGGTGACTCAAGACGATGTAACGCAGTTATCAATGCAGAATCTATCAATGATTATTCGTTTTGCTTACCACTAACAAATTGTCAAGTTTCCATGACTTTACGTGAATAATCCACACTTAATAGATCACCGGTTGAAGAATGTTTGTTCAGTTACTTTGCACATTAACATCACGTTAGCTGGATTTCTGTTCTATACAAGTTTGTTCATGTTACTGCATCTGTAAGAATACTAATGTTTGCATCTGACACACATATTTCTATGAGAGCAGGTACTGTTCAAATTTTTAAAATCAAAATCAAAAATAAAATCAAGAAATCCTCGACAATGAAACTACAATCTCATTACACATGATCTCAAATATAATCTGGGTTATTTTGCAATCTCAAAAACGCATTCTCGACTACATAGACTTGAAGGTTGTGGATGTAACAACAGGTCTGCACAAACTCTTCCTCTGCTGAGACGTTCTGTCTCGTGTAAATGTGCCCGCATGTCTCCTCTCAGAAAAAAAACAACAACCAAAGATTAAAAACAACAGCGTCTGCTGTGTAAGTGAGCCCATGAGCATGTGTTTGAGTGTATTTTTGGAGGCTCTCAGATTATTAATCTCCCTGAGTGGTGGTCGTGGATGTAGTAATGGTACCTGCGGCCTGTGGCTGTGTGTTTTCTACACAGAGCGACCTGCATGGCAGTTCAAAGCCGCCCTGTGCAGTACGAGGGGATGAGAGGAGACATGAAAGCAGCACTCAGCGACGTGTACAGTCTAAAGATCACAGAGTGAAATGTCAAGGAAGACGCACCAACATAAACAAATCAAACACACCTAGGTTGTTTTTTTTGTTTTTTTTAAGAGGTTGTCAAATCAAGTGCACCCACATGTCCGGGGCTCTTGATGGCATGGGCGCAGCAGGCGTCTCGTGGAAAGAAGCGCACTGCAGCGTCACTGAGACGACAACAGTAGAACACTGGTAAAGTTATGCCAGAACATGCAAATGTAAATGTCTCATTGAACTCCACCTTCCCTCTCAAACACCGGCGAAATGATGGAAAGAAACCGAAAAAAAGTAAACAGACGTCTTCCAGCCATGACTGCTGCCGCTCATCGCCACATCAAACGTGCACTTTATTATGTCGAGGCTGACGCTGAACAATGGGAATATTGACAGTCATGTGTTATGAACGAGCCAGGTTGTTTGAGTATTTTAGCGCGCCCGTCTCCCAGGCGGGCTGTAGCTTTGTCAAAGCCCTGTATTGTATTTCTTTCCTGTGCCAGAGCCCGTTTCCTGTGGCGGTGTCGTGTCAAACGATGACCTCCGGCTTCCTGCAAGTCGCATGGAGACGGGGCCTGCCACGAGCCCCGGGGCCTCACCGCCAGCCACTGAACAACCTTGGAGACCCCACTCTGTCCGTCTGTCCGTCTGCTTTCAAGTCATTCTCACTTTTAATTTTTTTTTTTTCTCCCCCTTTTAACTCCTGCTTCTTTTTTTATACTCTCATGTCCTTCACCCCTCTTCCATCGACCTCCTTCTCCCCCCCTCCTTCAATATTTTATTTGCCTTCTCCTGTCCTTCTCCTCCCTGCGTCCACACCTCCTTTCCTCTTCGCATCCCTTCTTCCCTCCTCCCTTTGTCCCACTGTCCAGGTCAGAAGAGGGTCCGTCAGGCGTTTCCTGAGCGAGCCACAGGTCCAGACCACACCTTGCGAAGGGGATTTCTGAAACTGCTGTCAGTAACAAGAGGACGTGAACACATACAAGTGGAGCTACTGTACACACTTAAATACATGGTTGTTTTTGGCAAATAGCTGTGACTGTGCACTGCTGAACTTGCCGTCTGTAGGATAAAAAGAAACTTGTGGGAAAAATGTTGAGAGTACGCAGTATAGAAAACAAATTCAGCAGGAATGACTGTATATCACAGCTCCATCTAGAACAAGCAAAAACTAAAATAACTCAAAGTGTATTTTTACATATTCTGAATAAAATCAGTGCCTGTCAGCGGATAGATGTTGACCTCCCTTAGAAGTCAAGTCCTTGTGTTTTTGTGCTCTGAAACGGTGCTTTTTTACATCATATGCAAACACCCTGGGGCCACATTTCTGCTTTGGAGTATGAGAAAGCTGTCAAATCCTGCATTACTATTGGTCCCCGATGAAATCAACCACATGGCAGGGGTTAAAGACTCGACCTGCATGACGTTTGTATTGAAGCAAGACAAATCATAGTTCCAAACAGCTGATAGGTGAAACTAATGTAATACTGAGTATTTACGGTAACTTGTACACTGAGCTCCCTCGCCACCTTAAAGAGGAACTTTGATCTTGGACAATGTCCCGGTGTTCCGTGTGTGTGTGTGTGTGTGTGTGTGTGTGTGTGTGTGTGTGTGTGCGCACTGGCACGATCAGATATGTTCCACGCGGCAGCATGTCTTTGAATCGGCTTTTCATCTCCGTCCATTCAAGGTCATGGGTGTGCATGCGCACGTGTGCCGGCAGCAATAACATACTTCAGCGTGCATCTCCGAAAATGACTCCTCCGGTCGTCTTCCAGTCCAGGTCAGAGGCAGGAAGTGAGCTGGGAGAAAAGGAGGAAGCAGAAGCAGCTCTCTCTGGCTGCAGGTAGTGACCCTCAACCTTGACCTCCGACCTCAGCCTCCATCAGTCTGACAATACACACTCTGACAAAACACAGATGTGCAGACGCGGCGGTGTGGCCAACAATTTGCACATATTGAAGGAGCTGCGTCTGGCGACGTAAGGCCTCCAAATGGCTGATCTTTCAAAACATTTGGAAACATGTGCTAAACTTAAATAAAGACATTCAAATCCAGAATTATAATTTATCTTTTTATTATTTGACAACAATAATAACAGCATGTTGCATTTGTTCACTCATTACATTTACAGAAGTGGTCAGAAAGGCTGTATGGATTCATGGACTTAGTTCACACAATCCATCCTACCTTTCTTTCTCAAACAATGCTGGAGGTACAACCGATGAAGAGACTGTTAGCACGTGAGCCCTGTCCAAAACCAACCCTCCGTCCTCACGCAGCACTTAAGGGATTTAAACCTGTTAAAAGTGCCACTGATGTGTCACAAGTAGCCTGGTTGTTTTTGGACAGAGCGCATTGCTTTGGAAGGTGACTGACTTTCTGGAGCTGCCTCACCAGTTCCAGAAAAATAACTTGCTGCCAAGTTTGGAGGGCTCCAGTTTGCCCTCGATGACTGGGTTGGGCTCAGGACGTGGTCTAGAATGGTAGGGGTTCTCTGGGAGGGGCCGCGAGGTCGCCACTTTGGTCACCTGTGAAGGAAAAAGGAACATAGCTGGTGTGAGATGGTGGCTGTGCTCAGTCTGATCAGATGTTTTAAATGGCTTGATTTCTCTTAAAAATGGTCAACAATTCAACTGAACCACAACAAATAGATAATACGTTTGGGAATTGTACAGCAGGTATATTGTGCCAATATTTGACATGACAGTACACATATTTTGCTTGAAGCGAGCAGGTTTAAAAACCAATAAATGACCTAATCATCAATCATTTCTGGGATGAAACCCTGAAGCCTACTGCCCCTTTCAGACTGTCTATTCAAGATGGGAATTTTGCGCCTTTATTTTGCCTCGCCATTTTGCATTAAAGGTAGCAACAAGGCAGCAGGACGGGACATGGGTGAGATGGTTTGAAGATGTCTTATGTGTGGGACCTTAAAGTGGGGTTAGTTAGCAGCAAACTCAAAGAAGATGAAGAAGAAGAACTAAAAAAACAACAGGGACGGTAAACAATTATGATTGCCATGATAATGCTATTGTCTAGGAAGCACTGCCTGGGGTGTATAAAGAACTCTTGCTTGCAGAACACTACCATGCTCTCTACAATTACACACAGGGTGTGGCATTGTACTCCTGTTGTTTTGTTCACAAAAACAAAGCTGGCGTTAGGGGTCTTTGTTGTGGTGATATTTTTTGCGATGATGTAAAACCATACACCAAAAAGATTTATGCACGTGAGTTGAACTGCTGACACCTCGTCCGTTTCCTCCATTCTTCTCTGCTTCTTGCAGCACTTCCCTTACATCATGATCTGCATCCTCTCAACCCTCACTTGCACTTTCTTCATGACTCCTGTGTCAGGTCTGTCTTTTCTTCTCTCCCTCCGTCCCTAACATGCTCATGTCTTTCTGCAAGACTGGAGATCACCCACTCTAAATGGGTCACCATTTCCTCTCAATCACTTCCAAAATGTAGTTTACACAAACCATCTCAAAGCACAACTTTACTTTCATTCAGTTCAAGTCTTTTTTATCTGTTTTATGGCTAAGCAAGCAGAGAAACTCCGTCAATGTGTGGACAGTCACTCTGGACTTTTTCATAGTAATCAGAAGTCAGATTTCAGTTCACTTTTGTTTCCCTGCTCGTGTTATTTGATTCCATGAACAGCTCTGCCTGGCAAGTGCAAAATGGCTGAAAAGTTGATTACAGCCATTCACAGATTCCCTGGTTTGCATACATGTCTGCTTAAAGACAGCAGAAAAAAAAATGTTCCAAAATCTATGGTCAAGATCAGTTTTTGCTGGGTTTTAATTGCTGCTGCCAAATTAGTGCTTGCAGGCGAGATATGCATGCCCCTTAAAAATGTCAATTTTATGAAAAGAAAAACATAAAATACATGATTTGCCAGTTCAAAACTGTAGCTGAGTGAGGCTACTACGCAGACGCAATCAGAGCCTTTTGCACAGCCCACAATCAGCAAGAATGGAGCCCATCATCAACCCAGCTGCTCACACTGTGAAAGCACAGCCAATCCCCGACAAGGCTCACCTTAGACAGGTCTCCCAGCTCAGGTCTCTCCCACCCCAGCTTATCAAGGACGCAGCTGTCGAAACTCTGCTGCTGCTGACGGCAGCGGCGCAGCTCTCCCAAGTTTGAATAATCCAGACAGGTCCAGTACTCCGTGAAGGACTCAGCACAGTTTCCCTTGATTTGCCTGCAAGGAAACAGAGATTTGAATCAAAATCCAATATGCAAGAGTGAGAGAGAATAGTCCAGATAACTGCTGCGATGCATGAGCTGCAACTCTTTGCTATGAAATAGCTCAAAGACATTCATGTTTAAAGAGATAAAGTGACTAAGGAGAGGGGGAAAGAATGATATTTAACAGTTATATAGAGTTTCTAAATAAACACTGTTCAGATTCAAATTCACACTCCAAACATGTGAAGAACTTCTATAACTTTTCTGGTCCCACACATCAAAAGATTCCTGAAGTTTTCCTTTATAAGAACTATCTAAGCTGGTCATCTAAATAAAGTGCTCCTAAAGGTGGCTGGCAGTTGCCAGAAGCACCTAACAATCACTCCAGGTCCCGGGTGCAATTACAACGTTTCTCAAATCTTTCCTCATTATAGTAATTAGAGGTATTGCTCTTTCACAGTAACTCTCAGTTTAACTTTGGGGTTAAAGTGTCGATTGTTTGTTTCAGCTTCAGATTTAGAGGTCATGCATTTTCCTTTTTTTAGAACCAGGAACACCAGCTGTTTGAGACAGACACAAACACACAAAAGCACCTTAGTTACTGCATGGACATCAGGGTATAATAACCAAAGCTCAGGCCAAAACTTTCAGTAAACACAGACGTAGCAGTTAAGAGTGAAACACCCCAGGCCACTTCCTCTAACAGCCCCCCAAGGACACCTTCATAGACACAATAAATCCTGCATTTTAGTTATTTGTGTTTTTAACAACCCGTTTTCCATTTGTCATTGTTTTGTTTTTTAAGAACAAGTAACAGAAAAAGGGCAGCACTCACTATATTATACTTTAGTCACCACTTGCATTGATGTGTTTTCTATTGACTTTAGAATTACCAGAGTTTATTAATAATTTGAAGAAGAGGTTGACCAAGGTATCCAAAAACAAACTCATTTTTTTAGTCAATGAAAATTGATAAAAGGTAAAGTGAACAAAAGTATTTAAAGAACTTTACTAGGGGAAAAACTAAATGAGATCAGATATTATAAATGACCATAGGAATACACACAGCTGTAAGATTAGTACACTGACACAATGGAAGATATCTGGCAACCTCCTGTCATCTAAGCTTTAAACTCTGACCAACAATCTGTTGTGGGTATTTTTGCTATCTGAAACATTCAGTTCTTGCACTGCATGAAGCATAACATCATCATAAAACGTGCATTTTTATATGATGCTGACAAATGGTGGATAAAAATAAATATTGGGTTGATGGTAAGGAACTTTAAGTAAAGTGATATACTGTAAATATATCTTCCTTGTCACTCAAATACTGGAAACAGCATTCAAATTATTTTAATGCTCTGAACGATGAAATGCAAAACAACTTGTTTTTTTGGCGTCCATGTTGTTCCCACATTCTTGACTGTCATGAACACACCAGAGTCTGGATAAATGACGTCCCAATTTGGGATAAGGGACCGTCTGAGAAGCACATGAATGTAGCATTATGTGTCATAAGCAACTCTCTTTAGTTTGGACCAGAATTACCATGTTATCGTGAACCCAACACCCAACCCTCCACCCGAGATGGTGCACAGGAACGTAATTATCAACTTTTTTTTCCTCCTACCCTTGCATGACTACTAGTGTTTAATTGCAAATGATTCTACATCCCACTTTAACAAAAAGTGGATGGAATGGAAAGCTTAACAGCAGGACAAGTTACAGAATACAAACTCAGGCATCCCAAGTCTGAAACTGTAGGCGATCAAAGAACAACTGTCCGACTGCAGTAATTGTGACCTCTGACCACATTTTCTGCCCGCATGTCCATCACAGAGGAAGAAATGCAAAAACACTGCGCCAAAAAAACTCCTTTGACCAGGATTTCACATGGACTCTCAAACTCAGCACTCTCCATCTGGCTCCAGAGTTCAGCCACATCTTCAATCACAAGCTGACCACAAGCACACTGTTAGTTTAAGAGAAAACACTATAGTGGCGGCCTTCATCTCCAAGAATGTATATATTCTGTCCAATCACAAGGTTTCTAGTCTTAATTAACTCTCTTGTGTACTGAATCTCTTGAAAAACATGTGTAAACATTTGTAGATGAATATTCAGTCATTGGGCTTGTTCGAGATAAGCCGAGCCTGTGCAGAATTGAACAAAATTGGAGGCTGAACAGTTAACAGAAACCGCAGATCGCCAGTATAGCATTTAAATAGGCTACGCTGTCATGTCTTGAACCTTTGGACACTGCATACAAACTGATAAATAGCCAGTTGTGTATGCAGGCGAGACACAAGATTCAAAATCCCAAGTGTGAGTTACCTGAAGAAGTTGAGTGCACACTCATTAACTTTCCTCCCTTCTTCTAGACACTTTCTGGGGTCCTTCTCCTCCCAGCGACAGAGCATGAACTCTTTGTTGGGTTTGTCGCACTGGGAGCCATAATGGTGGGCAGCAGCCTTCAACACTGCAGATGACACATTGATCTGGAAAGAAACCGGGACAGACACATAGAAATCAGTAAGGCCGGGTAAAACTATTATTAATTACCACATTGTGATACACAAGACCAGTGTCACTTTTGTTGGCACACATTTCGAGCACCTCTTCAGATCATCTCTAACCACAGAGGTGTTGCCAGGTATGTAGTGGTTTGTGTTGATCTCTAATGGTCCTTTTTTCCCCACAGATCTTTGTAATTTCTCTTTCTAATTAAATACGACAAGTTGTGAGATCCTTAGCATTACAAAAAGGACTTACCTTACATACTTTACATATGAAAGAGCACAACAGTATGAGGTTGGCAGTGGGGAGGAATGGGCATTGTGCATTACAGTGTGATTATGATATATTTATCAAACTACAGATTAAAAACTAGAAACCACATCTTTCATTAGACCCTTGACGCTGATGTTTTATTGTTGGAAAGACACAAGCTGCTGCCAGCTAACACCTGACTTCCAAGGACAAGTTCAATGACCCAGATATCACTGCTGCTGTTATAAACTACTAATAGCTTTGTTTTGGGGGAGTCATTATAAAGTTACTGTCTTCACAGGGGTAAATTATAACGGTTATGCAGAATGTGAAGAGTGCGATACAACGTTGAGAGTTATGCTGCAAGTTGTGATTCCTGTAGCACTAAGAGCAGCCAAGGTGGATATCAATAAGACGCAGGACTACTCGTGTATAGAAAGTGTTTGCTGGCGGATGTGTTACAATTTAGGTGATCAACTTCTACCTCTGTGAAGGCAGGGTAACACCGGCGGCAAAAGTTATAAGCCACCGGGCATACTTGAATCATACAACAGCTAGCATGAGCTAGCTAGTTAGTTAGCTAGCATGTTCTGCCTTATATCCTTCAAGCTAAAACCATAACGGCTGCTCACCTCGTCCACGCTCAGCTCCTGCAACGAGGGCACGTCAAGCGTTGTTGGCATGGCTGTGCGTGTGTACAACAGAACAAAAGCAGAAAGTCAAATATCCCAGCTGAAAAACATCCAAGGTCCTAGTCCGACTCCACGACGAGGCCGCGGAGAAGGTCAGTTTGGTTTACTGCGCCTGCTGCTGTCAGCTGGGAGGCGCGTGCTGATGACGTAACTGGGAGCGCGACCAAAACGGGAGCCGCTGACGCACGCGCACTTCAAGGGAGCTGAAAAATACAAGATTTTTTTACTCGAAGTTTGATGAACTTGTGATTTTTGTTGTGTCAGGTATAATTTTAGATTATTGGAAAGATAGGACTGTGACAAAATATACATTTTTCTTCAAGCGCAAGTGTTTAATCTGTAGCCTCTCGCTCTGGCTCTCTGTTCCCAAGTTGCCATGGCAACAGTACACTTGGTTGTTGGTCTGTCTTGTTAGTCGATAATCACATCTTTGTATGATTCTATCTTTATTTTTTTGAAGGAAAGGCTGCTAGCAAGTCTTTGTATTAATGGATCTCATTGGAAGCAGTTACAAAGGAGGAACAAAAAATGGCAGGTATGTTTATGTGAAGAAAGCAGGATATACCAAACCAAACCCCTAAAGCCACACTGTTGATTCAAGTTGGCATAACCTGACAAAGCTTTGTGACTGTCTCTTCTCACCCTCAGGATTGATGGAAAAGGAGAGTACACCTTCCCCACAGAGACCAAGTATGTGGGAGCCACGAAAGATGGGATGTTTCATGGCAAAGGAGTGCTACACTTTCCAAATGGGAGTAAATATGAGGCCACCTGGGAGAACGGCATAGCTAAACAGGTGAGGAGTTGCATGTGTGTGTGACTGCATGCATGTCAGAATATATGCATCCACGTGCATGACTGTGTGTTTCACATTGGTTATAGTTGATGTTACATCTGGTCCCCTTTAGCAATCACTCACCGTTATTGTCGTAGTTATTGGGTTTCTCTCCTTCTTCCCCGTGTGAAGCTTCGGTCTCTCCTGCTCTGATGCAGTCTTTCACGGGCGTCTGCCACAACAGCCCTCACTCCAATTATTATCGTCATTTCAGTTGCGGTTCATTGGCAATGATAGCAGCTTGAAACCATGACCAACCTTGGACCAGACTCTCCTGCACCTGCATCCATGCCAGCCCAAGAAAACCTACTCCCTCACCCTAATTCTAACCCTACTCCATTAGAAACAGACCTGAACCAACCAATACAACTCAGAACTTCTTATATCACGTACTTGCGCTTTTCCGACCAAACAATGAGTGCAGCTGGGGAATCGAGAATCCCAGGCGTTTCTTTTTTCCTATTTTATGAACCAAATGAGTCAAGAATTTTGAAGGTTTTTGTTCGCAAAAGGTTGAGATAAGAAACTCTTATATTGCAGTAATATAAATGTTTATTGGGAATCTTGTGATTGAAGTGTAAATGTCACAGCAACTTTTCTTTAAAGTTCTATCAATTAATAGGCAATAATAATGATAAACAATAATAAACAGAAAATTAATAGTATTTACTAATTATTAATGAATTCATTGTCATACTTATTACTGAAAGGGGCACAATGTAGTTTTCGAGAGGAAATATTCAATGTTTACAATATTACTGAGGTAATAATACACTGATGCACTCAGAAATATATATATTTTTTCCATTACTGAATAAACAAGCTGTTCTCAGCAGAACATGAGGTCCCCAGAACACTGTTTGGAGCTAAGAAGGTGGCAGGGTCTGCCAAGTATAAACAAAGTAAAAAAGTATGAAATCGTGTTGTCCTTTAAGGTCAGTTTGATTATTCAGTTATGAAAACGGAGAGTTTGTTTATTAAGTTAATTTTAGGCATAAAACAAGTCACTCAATGAAGATCTTTCTCTTCTGATAACAGTGTCCCATAACTAAATAGTTCACCTTTAAACCTGTATTACTCCTGCAATTATTAGTCTATACATCGACTGTGAAAAAAGCCTGTGGAGGAGGCAACATTAAATCTTGCGTTTATTATGATACCAGTCAAAAGTCACCCTTTTAACTTAGCTCTTATCTTCTCGTTTTCCCTTTTCTTTTATTTAATTAATTTCAATTAAAAAAAAAAAATTGTATTGTATTCGATCTGCAACCAGAATTAATGCAATTTTCATGATAGTACTGACAGTGATTGAAAATGTTGTTGGGCATCCAACTTTTGAAAATTACTTAATAATGTATGTTTGTTTTTCATTCCCAGTAACCGTGGCATCTTTCCTAAGAAAAAAAACATGTGCACCTAAGTTCACCCAAAATACAAAAGACATATTTTTCCACTTTCCCTCAGTGGTGTATATCCACCCAGACAGTTTTGGTTTTATCTGCTGAGGTTTTGAGATATCCAGATTTCTGCCTTAACCCAAAGACAATGGAAGACTATTTAAATTCTTTTGTGGTGCTTAAAGCATCGAAAAGTGACATTTGAAAACCTCAACAGCAACTTATCTTTCCAGAAACCATGTCTGGGGTACAGAATGTGGGATAACCCCCAGACCCTGCTTTCAACAGTTTTCACTGGATCTACTTTCTGCCAAAGAAATAGCCCCAAAGGAAACTGTCAACAGTGAGGTCTGTGGATAATCTTGAGTAACATCATTCCTGCTGTTGAGCTTTTCAAATGCATTTTTTTCTCTGCTTTGAGGAGCACCAATGAAACCTTATTGTATGGAGGTAATGGTAGATGGGAATAGTGCAAAATAGTTTTTGCGTTGTTTCTTATTCAATGTGATTATTATAATGATAAAAAATTATAATTTTTAATAATAATAATAATTTTTCTGTTTTTTTGTCATTTGGGTGGATTGACTCATTCAAATGTCTGTCTAAAGAATTACGATGGTTTCATCATTCTGCTTCGTCACCAGGGGTCATTTACCTTTGCTGATGGTCTGCAGTACCAGGAGATGGACTGGGACTACTGCGATGGTTACGACAGGCGCTTCTACAGCGAGAGGTGTAATGGACTCAGACCTGCAGGTTGGAATTCATTTATCTGCTCATGCATTCATTCGTTTAGATGCCACTGTTTTTTTTGTCCGACCGGTCATGGACGAACACAGTCATATCATCTTTAACTTGAAAATATAATGAACTTTGCCTAGAATGAAAACACTGAATGCATGTCCCACAGAGCTTGTGTTAGTAGTCTTAAACCACGAAGCCACACTAAGATGCCGTTTAATACAGAACAGCTGTTTCATCATACAGGAGAATCTCAGCTAACTGATCTGCACCCACCACACGTCATTCCTGATGGATGTTACGACTGTGGAGATGGTTTCTATGACCCCAATACCAGAGTCGTCACTTCCTACACTGGCAGATTCCTCAGGAATGCAGGTGACTCATAAAATATCCTGTTATTTCAACTGTGACACCACAGACGACTGGTCTATTGGAGATGTGGCTCCTTACTTTGATTAATAATAAGAATCCTTTGCTACTAAATAATGGACACAATCCAACCTGGACATACTTTGTTAACTATATGAGGTGAAAGTAAAGTAAGTATTATTTGCTGCAGTCCACATTTTAGAGGGAAAGTGTGGATAACTCACATTTTTGCAACATCTTTATGGTAGTCAAAATCTTGTCTCCTTTTCTCACTGCATATTTTTCTGTAGTTTGTGCAAATTTTTTTCCACTAATTTGATGCCAAATTGGCTCCATCTGAGCGTTGAGTAATATCCAGGCATCTTTGTGCTTGCTGTGCCAAGAAAAATTTGAGAGATTAAAGTCAAGAGCAGACAGAAATTTCCATTTCAAATTAAGTATACAGTGTTTTATGTCCAATGAAGCACCTTGTCAGCATACTTGCCAACCCTCCAGATTTTCCCAGGAGACTTCCTTTCCTCCTAGGGGTCACAGTTTTCCTGTTTTTCTCCTGATTTGTGACAAATCTTCCCCCTCTTAGTTATCATAATAGCTTGTTTATGGCATGTAATCATCTGTTCTGTTGCACCTTGTCCACCTCGCTATGTGAGAGATGGACAATGAATGGAAAAGAGAATGAAATACTCGAGCAAATGTTAGATGTTAGAATAATTCCCACTTCTTACATTAAGCCATCAGGAGACTGACAAATATAGGACAGTGGTGTACAAAGACTCTCTATGGGCAGCAGGAGAAAAATAAATTATAACAAATACAAATTCGTTTACAGCAAAGATTCAGGCAAGTTCACGCTAATGGGATGAATAATTCTGCATTCTTTCCTGAGTATTAAAGCCAAACTAACTGTTGCAGTGTACTTATTATTTTGCTGAATTCTTTAAAAGGAACCAAAATGTAGGACACAAAGTCTCTTAAAAGGGATATTCCGGTGTAAATTTAATCCATGGTCTAACACACCGTGACACAGAGCAAGACCCCCCCTTAGAAACTTTACACCTGAAATATCCCTTTAAACTCAAACTATTCTGGGGCAGTAACCCTTTGCTTCATTTGAAATGTATTTATATAATAGCGAAGTCATACTTTACAATAAGAGACACAAAAATGTGAGTAGTTACTCAGGAGCGAGTTAGGAATAAATCAGGAACAACCTGATCATTAATGAATAGTTACTGAGTAATTCCTGAGTAACTGTGTTTTGAGGACTCTATGGTAGATATTGATGAGTTACTGGAGAACAGGGAGGGAGATAATACATTAAATTAATGGTTGGGGAACGATCTGTTCATCCATATCTCTGAATTGACACGCTGACCCTGTTCTTCATGAGTTGTTCTAGATTAACTATCAACCACCTGCTGATTGCCAAAGGCTATTGATGACTTATTTAATACTAATTATTTGATCATTACTTTTTGTATAGCCTCGAAGCGTTACGCAAAACATAATACTAAGTAGTTACCAACTAGAACTATTAGATACTAATTACTTAATCATTAGCTAGTCTTTTTGTGTAGCCTCGAAGCGTTACGCAAAACATAATACTAAGTAGTTACCAAATAGAACTATTAGATACTACTTCCTTTCATTAGCTAGTCTTTTTGTGCACCTTCAAGTAAAGTGAGACATCATACTGAGTAGTTACCTGCTAGAAGCATTAAATACTTACTAACTATCAAGTCATTCCTGATTTATTCTTAACTCGCTCCTCAGTAACTGCTCACATTTTTGAATACCTCACTGTAAACTGTTACTACTTGAATCACGTTGTTAATGATTTAACCTTTGTTTGCAGTAATTTAAGTTGAACTAGTCAGGAGCAGAAACAGGCCTATACATAAATAAGGTTCAAGAGATAAAAGCCAGACAGTACTGGCCAAATTAGTACTGAGGGAGGTATTGTGGCTGCCTTGTCATACAAGATAGTAGCTCCATGTAAAATCATAAATACTTTTCAACAACTATTCTGAGACCAGACCACAGTAAAAGCCTCCCTGAAAGTACTTTATAACAAACCAAAGCTGTTGTCTTGAATTTGTCTCAGGCAGGACCTCTTGTATCTCCCCATTTTTTAATAACTGTGTCTCTTAAAGCATACACTGGAACCATATGGGAAGGATTTGATAACAATGAACCTATGGAGTGATGTTAAATGGATTATCCCTGGATTCTCTGATGGAGGATTATTGCTACAAGTCATCTGATAAGCATGCTGCTAAAAGCTGTTGCGGTCATTTCAAAACGTTTTTTTCCCTTCCTTTTGTTATTTGTTAAAAGTGGAAAACTCAAGACACATTTTTCCACTGACCAAGTGCCCAGTTTTGGAACCTCTGATTTGAAGTGAATACGGTCTGTCAGGTGTCCAGATAGGAATTCCCAAATTCTGACATCCTCTGCTCATCATGTCTCCTGTGATTTGACATCACTAGACAATGTTGTAAATTAGGCATCAGGTTATGATCGCAGTTTCTAAATACATAGCCTTTTGGCTTACAAAGGTTAAGTCCAGGTGTAGTGTTTGCCATTTGTGTGCTGAACGTGCATGAGGATGTTCTACAATCCGGAAAGAAATGTAACTTTGCTCACCTTTTGTTTTTTTATATAAGTACCAATATATGATTCCTGGCAGAAGTTGAAGTATTACTCACAAGCCTCCTGGGTTAGACAAAGAAATATTCTTGGGCAGATTATTTGTATTCAGATAAGCCATTTGCAACATAATACAGATTAGTTCCACAAGCATACACATCTCATTTACATATGTGTAGAGACAGAAGGAAACAGGAGGAGTTCCACATCCTCGCCAGATGTCACCAGCATGTGTAAGACAAAACACAAAAGTATGGTTCTGCGATTCTTTCCTAGACGCGGGTTGTTCATCATCATTATAGCTCTGGTATTGATCAGTGGAGCGACGGAGCGAGAGAGAGAGGTCGAGAGGAAGAGAAAAAGGGAAAGATGTTTCTTGAGATGAAAAAGAAGAGGAACTGAACCCTTCCCAACAATACTCTGACTCTGTTTTGATTTACAGGAACTATTTAATTAATGTGCATCCTTTTATGGTTGCGTTTTTTATTTTATTTTATGTGCAAGCACGTGGAAGGGTACACTGTGTGTATACACATATGTTGTATATCACACGCACTGCTTATGTGGGCTCCTCATCTCGTCTTGGTATACAACTCTTGAGAAGAATGCTCCTGTATCCTGTATGGATTTATTTTCTAACCCTGGGAGGTGAAGGCACATTTGTCAGAGTGGGTGTGAAGACAGAATTTATTGCCTCATGGCTTCCGCCCAGGATGGGGACTGCGAGGAAGATGGGACACAGGGAAGGCCCACCCTCCCAGAGGGGACGTTTGCTGCAGCGAGGAAAGAGGAAGGAGCTCCCCGTGTAGCAACTGGTGGACGTAGGAGAAAGAAGAACGGAGCCGTGGGAAGACAAAGCCTCATATCTCGGAAAAGATTCAAACACGATGCGTATGGAACTGGTTTGAAATGCAGATGATTTAGCCCCTTGAACTGATTGTCGTTGCTAGGAAATATCGGGCTAAACTTTACTCACAGGCCAAAACTGACCTACTGCAAAGTCCCGCCCCCCTTAGTTACTGTTGCTAGCTTGAACAAACAGTCCTTGGTGGCGTATTGCCAAGTTAGCAAAACAATAGGATCTGTTGCTAATATTCCCCAAGAGGCTTAAGATTATTTTTGGAGTTGAAACAATTTCTTGTCATCAAGGAGCTGCCTGCATGTATGGATATGCAGGCATATGGAGGGATATGTTTGGAATGCTGGATGTAAGATGCAACGAAGGGTGGTGACAGTTATTGTGTCAATTATGAAGTGGCTTTTCTCCATCACAGATGTGTCCAGAAGGTTTAAAAGTAAACTGGCTGTAGCTTAGATGGTCGTATCCCAGCTGGTCAAGTAAATTGTTAGCAGTTAATGTTTCTGCAGTTCGCTGAGGCGTTAAAGTTTGTATGTGTTGTGCTAGAAGCTTGCTAGAAGGCTGTCAAGCCAGTGACCACAGTTCAAGACTGAGCTGAATGTTTGTGAGCATGATACAACTGTACAATTTCAAGGTGTGGTTTGGGCAACCAAAGCAGGTCTTTTCAGCCAAAACATGATTTTCTTCCTCACCCTCACCAAGTGCTTTTTGTTCCTTACCTAACCAGACGATAAGCACAGCGCCGTCACAACATAAAATTGAACATTTAACATAAAGTTTGCCACCTTTTATTCTGGTGACAGGGTTTGTGGTCGAGCAGGTCGGCCTTGGTGTCAATGGTTTATTCCATGTATCGAAATATTTTAAGGCAAGAACCCAAAACGTCTCCAAGTCAGTTTGGATGAAGGTGCTTGTCAAATAGATTTTATGACCTGCTCAGCACTTTAGAAACCAATGCACTGTGCATGAAAAGACAGAGACTGAAATATGTCTTATCAGCAAGTTCTGCAAAAAGCACATCATGCACTTCATCTTACTCTCTGGTTTTGGATAAGGACCAGGAAACACTTGGATTAGAGGAGTCGTCATTGGGCGTTGACCGAAATGACTCTTGTATGTCTTGCTTTCAGTAAGTGCTTTCATTTACAGACATTGGGCTGAGGTAACGCTTAATCTAAATATCCTCGGGATAAGCTGTAGTTTATTGGTAATATGGCCCTGATAAGATGCTTTTTTACATTAATACGACCATATGAACTAGTGAACCTAATGGTTGAGTGAGCTATTAATTAGAAGAAACTTATAAAGCATAAAATATTGTAAAGTGTCTATAAACTGTTATATTTTATATAAGTGCTTTTAAATAGCATATCTAACAAAAAACCTGTTTATTATCTATCTATCTATCTATCTATCTATCTATCTATCTATCTATCTATATATATATATATATATATATATATATATATATATATATATATATATATTATTGGTATTAATCGATCTTATGAGGGCCTAATTAGTATTAACCAACACTTCTTACAGGACCTTGATATAAAGCATTGCCTTTGGTTGAAGCTGGTTGTTGCATCTCATCTTCATGTTGAGAAGAAAATTGTCTTGAAAAGCAATTTTCTGTTAAGTTAAATTTGTTAAATTTCCTTTCTGAATAAATTTAAGAAAAAGCAATGCTATTCACTTACAAAGTCATGCTTTATTTCATCTCTACAAATCCAACTTTAAGTAGTTACTCATTCGAGTTTACAGCAGGGAGTCACATCATCTTCGAATGCAGTGTTTCAGTGAAGTGAGAAGATTTTATGAGTCATCTCGTGGAAAGTAGTCAGTGGAGGATTAAGAAGAGTCATTAGAGTCTCTGTTTTTGGCTGCTCTCCTTCATGAGCGCCCAACCAACTTTACTACCACAGCAATTAGTCATTAGGTGTGTTACACTGCAGGTTCTCATCTGCTTCAGCTCATCTCTCACTAGGTGGGTAAACCAGGGAACCTGAAAAGAAGAACAAGACACATTTCAATGTATTTTATGGTAAAACCTCAATGCTGCCAGACATCAGGTGTGTTTGTACCGTCTGAATAAGAGTGAATTACGAAAAAGTCTTAGAGGTGAGAGGTCTGATATGTTTGTTTGTTTGTTTCTTCCCACACGATCAACACAAAATAATAAACCCTGCGTTTCACCTCCATCCATTCTGGAAAACAGAACCCAGATTTGAATTATTATTTAATTGCTTTGAATTTGCATTTCCGTTGCGCCGTGAGATCATTACAACAAACATGTGCTTCCACCTCACTGTGACACAGTTCACCAGCACGGCTTAAACAAAGCCGACAGACTGCAACACAGGGAAGTGATTACTGTTAAATCCGAAACAAAAATCACACAATCAACAAACAAACCCTGTGTGGCTATTTTTATCCTCTTCCCCACAAACTTCCAGGGACATAATTGGACTTAATTTGTCACTACTTATGAAGATTGTTCCTTAAGTTTGGAGGTATGATGTAAAACATTTTCGCTGCCCTTTAAAGCTGTAATTAAAAAAAGAATGAAGGGAGAGATACATAGGCCACATCTGCTCAATCAAATCTCCACCACCGACTGATTGTTCCGTTATTAAAACAAACACACGCGCGCGCACACACGGTCAGTTGTGTGTATTCTCTCCTGGCAACAGACAGCAGCGCTCTGCAGCAGCAGGAGGCGGCTGCGGCTCCAGCCGGGGCCATGTGCTGCCATATTGTTTGTGGCACTTTCCTGTTTCTGGAATAAGCGCTTCCTTTTGAAACTCAGAGCAGAAAGAGCTCCACACACCGAAAACATTCCGCTGCCAAGGAAAACACCTCTGGTGACCGAACCGCGGGCCCCTCCCTTTGTCCCCGTCCAGTCGAGGTGTTTCACAGACAGATAAGATCAGCCCGGCGGGCCCCTGGGGAGTGGAACGTATCCTCGCGCTGCCTTTCCTGAAACGCTCACTTTTCAGACACCTTTCAGACAAGAATTCCCCCCATAAAACAGGATTCGCATGTTAATCCTGTGAGCTGTGACAGATGGATTAATAATTTCTAAAGATCGATATCTCGCCTTCAAAGCTAGACGCCGGAAAACCGCCGCAGTTCTCTGTGATGTCACCGAGACACAAAACCGAGCCGCTGCTCAGTAAGCAGCGAATTGGAGCCAGATGACTTATGCATGCACATTTGAATGTTTATTTGAGCTTTCACATTTAGCTAAGTTTGATTTCACTGTGGTGCCGCCACTTGGAAACCACAAAATGTGCTTATATTAGCACATGTGACCCTGAAGGAGTCCACAAAGTCGAGCCCCTCGTCACCGTCAGCGAAGCCGGTTCAGAGTTGGTCTCTCGATGACAATACAAAGAGTCATATCTCCTGTTCCTGTGAGCGCCGACATTCTGTTTCACTGCCATCATCTCCTATGCAAATTGTTACGGCTACAGGAAGCTGCCTTTTACTTTAGCTAATTAAGCGTGTGTGTCTGTCTTTGTGTGTATGTGTGCTTGCTTGTGTATGTGTGTGTGTGTGTTAATTCACAGCCATTTGGCTGGAAGGAAACACTTTTCCCTCTGAGTGTATTTTAAGGATTAAGATAAACAGACTTTAACAAGGTGCCATTATCGCTTCCACACACTCTCTCTCCCGTGTACCCTGCAGAAAGGTCGTCCATGCAAGCAGGATGACACAATCGAGATGTTGTTGACCAAAATGTGTGTTTAGTGTGTTGCACTTAACTAAAGATGGTGATACACAGGGGTTTTTCAGACCATAACAGGGATTAGCAAATCATGACCCTGGAATACCAAACTTTGATACCTTGAAAAATATCTATATTCAATACCATGATCATTACCTTCGGCAAACATGTCACATTGAGAGCATACATTTTTAGATTTTCATTAAAAGACAGTTATAACAAGATTTGTGTACTGTTTGTTAAAAACAGCATCTCAGTTCATTTGTCCACTTGCTGTCAGAGGAGAGAGCAATAAAATGCGGACACTAAAGGTCTATCGATTCTGCTAACAATTAATAATGACACGGTTTGAAATATTCAGAATCGATATGTATCAATATGTCTGTATTTTTGGAAGCGCTTTCACACAAGCCCACTGGTGTTTTGCCCTTCCAGTGGACAAAACAATGATGAAGGGACCTCTTATCATGACTCCCAGCGTGCCGGTGCCCTTTTTCATTTATTTCTTTCGCCCCCTGCCCCTCAGACATCCTGAGTCCGCCACTGCCCGAGCCATTTTGGGAACCACCTAAATGTGGAGTGCATCAAAACAAACTAAATGACTTCTCCCATATCTAAAGACTGTTGTTCTTCAGCAAAGTTGTGTATTGTTTATACATTTTCCGCTGTAGCCTTTCCATTGTTTTTGTACGCAGATGTGATAATAAATAGTATAAAAAGCATAGTCTTTGCACTCAATTCTTCCACAAACCTACAGGGACAAGGGAAAAAAATTATACAGGCCCGCAGTCTTAACTAATAATTTGAGTCAATTTATTTATTTATTTATATGAGTCTAACTGCTGCATCCCAATCCGCAGACAGGGTGAAAAGATTCATTAGCCGGGTCTTTAAGTTAAACGTATTGACTCACAGAAAGTGTCAAATCACAAAAAAACGTCCCGCTGTCCTCAGATTGCAGGAAATTGCCTTTAACACAGCAGCCACCTGTACCAATTACAGGCGCCTTAAATCCTCAGATAAACGCTGCTATACAATCTGAAGAGGGCGGAATTGCAGCGAACACGAACGCGTCCCAATCTAATTATCATTAAGGCAGGTTGTGGTTTGTGGCTAATTGAGGTCAGTCTAAACGTACGGACGTATAGGCTCCGGCAATTACCCTCCAAAAAACCCAGCGCGCTGGGAGTGTGTGCGTGGCAGCTGCCCGCGTGTCCGACGCGTTCAATTGACCTCCCGATCAGAACAGGTAGGAGTGAGAGACACGGAGAGGAGAAAGAGGAGGAGGAGGGTGTTTAGAACTTGAAGTGGCTGTTAGTGTTGACGCCCGTCGCTGGCAATTACACACAATCAAGCCCGCGCGCTGCGGCAGACCTGCTCCCGCGCACAATGGAAGCCCCCTTTCGCGCGCCGTGGAACCTGCGGGTGAGGCCCGCGAGCCGCTCAAGTGCGTGCAGCTGCGGGCGCTCCAGAGAAAGCTCACTTCCCCCGCAATTAGCTCCTCGTTTCAGTTCTGACAATGAAAAAACTGGTTTATTATCAGCTCCTCTGGCGGTCGTTTCGGTGGGGTCCATTTAA
>CAEMYA010000179.1:5974235-5984474 GCA_903131615.1 Diplodus sargus | reverse complement strand
AAAAAAAAAAAAATTGGGGAGGGGGGTTGGTATTATTTATCGGTGTCTGAAGTGGCTCTGAGAAGTTATTTTCTCCTCTAATTGTCAGGCTTATCTCGATTTTGACACATTTACACCGAGGCCTGAATGGCACTCCACGGCCGCAGCCTCACGCGCCAAAATGACCCACGGTTTAATTACGCAGGCTCGTGGTTATTAGAGATTTGATTCGAATGCTTCAAGTGGATTCAGTAAAACGAGAACAGCTCCACGCTGGGCACCCTTTGTACTCTTTTAAAATGTTTTTTTCTGTCATTCAGTCTCAGGTCAAGCGTTTAGAGAAACAATTCACTTTACTTCACACTTTGTTTCCATTACAAAAATTCTCACTGCTTTCAAAATGAAATCTTCCCCACAGATGACTCGGAGCATGAGTGGATTGTGCGGACATGTCGGAAAGCTGCTGGGGATGAAGTTATTGTTGAACAATCTGAAGAGACCAGCACTACCACATGATTAAAAAAAACACCTTATTTATAGCATTTTTATTTACATGTATAAGCTGTTGAACTATAGGAATTGTATGTTCTTACGTATTTGCTCTGTATAAGACATCATAAATAAAAAGCAAACCTTTTTGCTTCATATTCTCTTTTTTTTGTAGCATTTGTTTTCATTTTGTTGGAGTTGCATTTCAGTGTATGCATCTTCATTCCCCAAACATAATGTATTTGAGCTTCATATGATGTCCCCAGCATGTCTACCAATCAGAAGCATTTACTTATATTACTGACTGAATATCACTTTCCAATGTCTGTGCAGGTTGTCCATTTTAAAAAAAAATAAATGCTTTTGGTTGTAAACTCATCATGCAACGAATTAAACTAAATTTATTCAGCAAAACAATTATCAGCACAACAAAAAACCTTTTTCCCTGTATCCCTGTTTATCTAACATAAATGCACCGTTGGTGTCTCACAGAAATGGGACAGTTTTGTAGATAAGAAGGTTTTGGGGCTTTATCTCTTCCACGCACATTCAAATCCTGACAATGAGTGTTCCTCAAACACAGATATGGGTAATTTTCTACATGGAAGTAAATAAGATCATATATATACAGTCTGCAGTGAAAAGCTGAATAATTAAAGTAATATTTTACAACTAAATGTGTGAGAATTGCAGGATGTGACCTCATTTTTCCAAAAACAAAATAACCTCACTCATGTCTTATGCTATTATTATGCAGTGTGGAGGTTTCGTAATCACTAAGACCAAACTACTGTTTTAAAAAGTCAGTATAATCTGTGTTTGCAAGCAAATGATATGTTTGGGTATGGAAGGCCCTCAACCACCTACACAACCTGCAATAAAGTCAATCATAAAATCAATAAATAATTATTAAAATATTAGGTCAACCAATGTACAAAGGGAATCCTTTCCAGGATGCATCCTTCCGTCTTGGTGTTAAGTAGTCATTCACAAAAAATGCACAAACACACACACACACACACACACACACACACACACCAGGAGGTACACAACGACAAAAATAGGAGCATCTACGACCAAAGAATTAAACAGGTACCAAACCACAAAAAAACACATCAAAGGTACAATTACTTCATATTTGTTTATTTTATTTGTACGTTTTTATCCAGTTGTGTGTTTTGCTCTCTGCCACACGTCGTGTGGAGAAATAAAAGTGTATTATTGCTTTTGTTAATTTATCCTCAAAAATGATCCGAAAACCACAAAAATATCACATTCTATTTTATTGCATTTTAGTACACAAAACATTTATGATGCACAGTCTATCAAATAAACTTTTTTGTTTTTCATTTCATTTCGTGTTTTTTTAACAAAACAAAACAATTTCAGAGGGGGGAAGGGAGAAAAAAAAGTGCTTTACAGGGATTTACCATCTCAATAAATACGAGGACATTGAGGTCTTGTCGGATCCTGTTCTTCACACAATGGCCATGGCACTAAAATACAGATGCATACTCTCTACCCCTGCCAACACACACACGCACACACACACACACACACACACACACACACACACACTAATAAAGACACACATGTACATCCCCGATCTGTTTCATAATGTACCAGAACACCAACACTCCTTTTCCCTCCTTCTGTGAGCGACACACACACAGAGGCTGAACAAGCAACCTTAGAAGTGATAGATTAGTGACAACACACTTGTTTGGAATGATGGAAATACGTAACTTCTAACATGTCAGATTTTGTAGGAATGTGTTTTTTGGCGAGACTTGACTCTGTTTCTCTGTCACTTTAAAGGTGCATTATGTAGTTTTGGGGAGAGGTTTTAAATCAGACGAGAAATCTTCATTGACTGAACAAACTAAATAAACAAACTCTTTTTCATGACTTAATAAACAAACTATTTTTCATGACTATATAAACAAACTGACCTTAAAGGACAACACTTTGTCATACTGTTTTAATTTGTTTATATGTGGCGGACCCTGACACCTTTCTAGCTTCAGACAGTGTTCTGGGGACCCTATTTTTTTCTGAGAACAGCTTGTTTATTCAGTGATGGACACAACGAATATTTCTGAATTAATATTGTAAATATTAAAAATGTAGCTGAATTTTTCTCCAAAACTGCACAGTGCCCCTTTAAAGAAATGTAATAGGATAATGCAGCTTAAGATCTGCAGCCATAATTAGATAATACACAATACATTGTGCTTTACGGTTTTCCTTCATGTTTAACAGTAAACATGCCTTCAATGGACATATTTGATTTTTTTCTTTTTTACCAATGAAATATTTGAAATCCTTGTTATTTGTTTTACATGATAAAATGTACCACATTTTTTGTTTTTGTGATGAATGAAAAGCTGGAATTTAAATTAGCTGAAAACAACAGGATTCTGATAATAATGGAAAATTTAAGGCACACAATATTTTTCATTCTTTCACAATAAATCTAATTCTACGCCTCATTTCAGTGGAAAATTGACATGTAACAGGGAAGTGTCTGCTTTTTGTCACAATGTGATTCCGAAACAAAATATTTCAACAGTCAACAGAGTTAATTTACATGTGGGTTTCCTTCATGGTTGCTTAGAGAGAAAAGAGGGAGGTGTCTTACCTCTAATGTGGTCTACTGTGTGTGCCTGGCCCATGAGCCACAATGACAGTTCCCCCTTTAATTTTCCCTTCTTTGTTTATCTTCAGTAATCTGACATCGCTCAAAAGGCTTCAGTCCTGCTTCCTTGGTCAGTTTCATCCCTTTGAAAACTCCCTCCACCTTCAAGTCAGAGGGCGGATGAGTCGGGTGGAGGATGCTGTACATGTGTAGCAAAACGGGTCCTTCAGGTGGTGTAAATACAGTCATCGAGTTCCTGCGTCACGCTCACTTTTGACAGATTGGCTGCAGGTGGAATATTCCTGTCCTCAGAGAGAAAACAACATAAGGACGAATGTGTCTCAGTTCCTCCTCTTCCTTCCTTTTTCTGTCCGTGTTTCCGAGTGTGCAGGGCTCCTGCAAGATGTGTCTTTTCTCCAAGCTGACTCCTGCACGACCTTCGGGTCAGGTCTGCAGACGTCAGCGGTGGGAGATCAAGGGTTAGGATCCGGAGGTCGGGGGGTCGTAAGGGTGATACTTGTGGAGCGCTAGCGGCTGAGGGGGAGCTGGGGCAGCGACATGGCCTGGTGAGGGAGACTCTGAGAGGTCAGCATGGAGAAGGGGTGACCTGGAGTGCACACAAAAAACATACAAAAAGTGAAATAAAGAATAATCCACTTATGAAAAAAATTGACCTTTGCAAAAGTAAACCTCAACTCACTGTCGATGTACCCGTGAAGGGCCACCATGCGCGCCCGCTCAGGACTGCCGAAGGGGGAGTAATGCAGCTCATCGGGCAGGGACGAGGGTATCCTGGACTGAGGGTGACCTTGGGGAGCCCCACTGTGCTGGGGCGTGTGCTTTTTGTGTCTTGCTCTGCAGTTTTGAAACCACACCTATGAAGACGCAATGTAACCAGACATCATGTAGTTCATTCTTGAAAAAGGATATGTTGATTCATTTCAGAAAAAACAGACAAAACTGTGAAAATGTATCCAGAAATATGAGCGTGCACATCCAACGTCCAACAAGTTGTTTTACTATCATGCACGACCCACTGCAACCGTACCATAACATGAGTGGATTAGTAGCAGAACAGACTGGATGTGTGTGTACCGACCTGTATCACTCTCCTGCTGAGGCCTGTCATGTCGGCTAGTTTCTGTAGCGTCTGGGCGTCTGGATTGTTGTCCTGGGCGAACTGAGCCTGCATGATCTGCATATTGAGACAAAACATTAGCATCAAATCACACGTTGCCGGAATCAGTTCATTACAGAGACCATGAAATCCCAGATTGAGGGTTCAAGGGGTTCAGGGTTGCAAGAATAAGCTGCAGACTGTATTAGAAACACATTTGTTTTCTTTCACCTGTAGCTGCTCCGCTGTGAAGGATGTCCGCGCCCTTTTGGCTGGTTTGGGTTGACTGTCTTGTTCTGTTGGAACGGCTCCCTCTAACGTGATGCCATTGCCTGTTCAAAACATGACAGCAGACATGTACAACGGCAGACAAATGTGGTGAATATAACAATTTATAATGAGCAGGAATGAGAGTCTCAGGAAATGTATGTGAATTATAGACAGTTTCATAAAGGGACTTTTTTTGCTCAACATGACCTACTTTCTTTCTAATCAGAAAGAAGTTGGCCAGACGTAATAAAATCATCAGTAACATAAAAAATAAATGAGAACAAAATAGCAAAGTGTAAGAAGATTAATCACGCAGAGATTATTTTTGGAGGTGCAATGTGAAATGCACAAATTCAAATAACCTCTGTATTTGGGAGAACGCTTAAGCAAACATCTGGACAGCCACAGAGAACCATTGCAGTGCATTTGCCAAAACCACCACTCACCACTCTCAGCAGCCCGTTTGAGGTTCTCCACCATGGTGTCGTAGTGGATCCTGCACAGGACCTTCTCCTCCACCAAGCCAAACTCCTCTCCCGTGGACAACTGCCTCTTACACGAGTAGCACGCAAAGCATGCCAAGTGGTACGCGTTTCCCCTCGCGCGGCGCACCCAGTCGCTGGCGTATATCTGCCGCCCACAGCGGGCACACTTAGTACCAAACCTACTGTGAGGGAGAGAAAAAGAGAGGAGAGGAGGAGAGGCAGGAGAGAAACAGAATGAGGAGTGAGTGAGACGTAGGCGGGGGGGAAAGGAAATTGCATTTTCAATCTTATCTTAAGGCCGTTTCCAGACGTTTGCACACGCAGAATTAACCATGCACCTACGTCTTTTTCTTTGAGAATATTTTGTAAGATCTGAAGATGAAAATGAGTTTTTAAACTTCAATCTTTGGCAGAACTGAAATGGGGTTTAAGGAAGAAACCCTGGAGGAGGATATGGCCTTCAGAAAAGAGCCCCGACTGCGTCTGCAAGCTGAGCCTTGAATGCAAACAAACCAACACCTGCAATTTCCTGGCTGATGCATGAAGGCCCTGACATGTACGCACGCCCGCACACACAAACACAGACCCGCGCACACACGCACACACACACACACGCACATCAAGGGAACGCACATGTACACCGGGGTGGTTTTACACACAGCGGAGGATGAAGGAAGACTTGGATGACATCACTCGAGGTCGGCGGGCTGTAACTGATAGCAACAGTGAGGTCAGGCGGCATATAAACCTAAACCACCTGACTTACTGTTCTCAATGGGTGGGTGGTGCCGGTGGGGGGCTGAGGGGCACAGAGGCAGGCGATGAAAGATAAACGCACAGAAAGTCACGGAGAGAGAGAAACGAGCGTCAGCGAGACAGTTCCTCAGATGCTTAAAACGATATATTGTTATCTGATAAAAAAAACGTGCTCCCATCATTGATAAGCTCTGATCTCATTTAATATGACTGAATATTTAAATCTTTTAAAATTATTCATGGATACATAGTTGAGGTTTAAAAAAAATGCTGATTCCTTAAAAAAGATGTCATTTTAAGTAAACAGTGGATTTCATGGGGGACTATTTTCAGCTGCGGATTAACACGCGTTTGGTGTTTAGCAGGTATTTTCAGCATCAAAGATGAAATAAACTACAGTGCCCTTGTTCACTGTAATCGAAAAACATGTAACCTAGTACAACAGTTTGGCACACCGGCGTCTTTTCAATAATAAGCAATAGTAAGTAATAATATATGATAAACTGCATTAAGCTTCGCCATCCATACTCTATGACTGAGCAGCTGACACAGTGGAGAGTCAAAAAACCTTCCACGTTATACAACTGAAATATTATACAAATGTCCTCTTTTACATCCCAATCAAAAGAAATTAAGCTCCTTGTTTAAGGAGCACATTATGGGTTTAATGGGCACAAATCGGTTTAGGTTTGGGAAGGGTATGGGTAGGTTAAGAGCCATTGTTAGGGTCAGCAGCTGCCAATTCTGGTGAAGGAGGCAGGATTTGTAAGCCGCCTGCGAGAAAGTGTCGCCTCAAGGCTGAAACTCGGGGGCAAGGAGAAGAATAACAGAAAAAGCGTTGGGCCTGGTTTTTAGCTGAAATTAGAAAAACGCTCCCCTATCGATTGTGGTTGATTTGTTCTGTGAAACAGGCGCTGACACACATCCTATTCCAGCGGAGACAACAAGAGATAAAGACCGACGCGTACAAGCATCCCCGACGTGAGCCAAAATTCGAGGAGCAGTCAATAGTTGAAAGGTATGAAGGAGGCGAGAGCTGGTGAGGGCAGGATGAAAAGAGCAGACATGGAGAGAGGAAGTAAGTGGCTGAGGGAAATAGCGAAGTAGAGAAAGAGAGAGAGAGAGAGAGGGAGCAGGGGGACGGAGAGCAAGAGGGCTGCCAAGTGAGTGGGTTTGGCAGCGCATCAGTGCACTCAAATCCACTCTATCTGGGATGAAAGCATACTGTAGCCCTGACATCTCACAAACTCGTACCCCTCCTCATGTATATGAAGCCTGTTGGCCACAAGTTTCAGTTTCCTGCGTGTAGTATGGTACAGAAACTGTACAGATAATATTTAGGAACTTAAGGCCGTGTCTTATCCTGTCTTAGACCTCATATCTCAACTTGGGAAATCCCGACTAGAGCTCGAGGTTGTTCACTCGGTGCTCGTCTTGTCGTGCCTGTTTCATTGTTGAGAATGTATACAAAACTGCATGTATCCATGGCAACAGCTGTCTCGCTTTACTTGTCGCCGGCTAGCTAGTTTGTTCTGACGGAGAAGGAAAAGGCAGCATTCAGTTTTAGCTTCAGTGAGTCAGTTACACTCATAGGCTGTATACCCATTTTCACACGATTGGGTGAATTTAGAGCTAACATGCTAACATCAATGTTAGCTTTCTCCAACTATGCAACATCGGTGTTAGCTTCTCCAACAGGCTAACATTCACTAATAGCTTAATATTTTAACATCGTTACTAGTGTCTTCAAAAAGCTAACATTGGTGTTAGCTTCTTCAACAGGCTAACGTCACTAATAGCTTAATATTTTAACATCGATATTGGTTTCTTCAAAAAGTTAACATCGGGATTAGCTTCTCCAACACTCTAACAGTGGTTATGGCTTTTCAAGATGGGCGAACATCAATGTGAACTTACAACAGTGGCCGTTTTGGCATTTATTTTGAATTTTGAGCACGGTCTGTGCCATCCTAAATCAAGAAATTCCCATGCTAAGATAATAAGGTTCTTCCCAAACAAAGTCAGGAAACATGTTTCTGTAATATCCGTCCAAAGATCATAAATGTCATCCTTAACTGAGTTAAGATTTCAGATTTAGGAAGTTTCTGTGAGTGGCCTTGTCCGTCTTAATCTGCATGTGTTTGTCTGTCTGTCTTCCTAATTTTTTTTTTATCATCACTGTCAAGTAAGTTCAGCTTTCTTTCAATAACACAACAGCGTCCTAAATACAAAACAGAGCATCCACATTTTCCCAGGCCTGGCATTACGCCTTACAAACAAATTCAGTTTAGCATTAAGAGCTGGGAAAAGTCTTTGTGCTGACCTTGAAATAAAATTAGCTGGCAGAGCACTTACGGAGGGTTTAACTTGTCACAGATATGTGCAACCTAACCAGAAAACCTCTTACAACCCAATAGAGCCATTCCAGAGACAAATGGACTCCTCGGCTTACTGTGCTGTATGTACGTATCATTTCAGATTGTTATGGAGAATTCCAGCCTGTTTCTACAGTAGAGAGGAAAACATTGTGGAACATTGTGGCTAATCTAGCATGACAGCTTGTCAGTTTCATGCTCCAAGACAGAACCCAGAAAAGCTGCAAATCATCCCTCGTTTTTAACCCTCTCCTCCTCCTCCTCCATCTTCATCTCCCTCTCGGACCCCTCCCTCCTCCCACCCACTCCTTTTTTTCCCCTTGTATCTCATTTTTGTCTTTGTACCAAAAACCTGGTGTTTATTTTGGAGCGACGTCAATCCTCACGGCCCCCTATATCACTCACAGGAGGGAAAATCCTACACCGCAAAACTCCCTTTCCCCCACAGACCTCTCCTATTTGCTCCCCTTCTCTCATCTAATCTTTACTTCTTCTTCTTTTTTTTTTAACAGTAATTCACCTGCTGCTGAAAGAGGGGCTTGAGGAGGTACATGTTTTTTGGATTATTTCTGATGTGCTATGAGAGTACTCTAATCTCTATTAGATTTGTCCTAGGAGAATTCTTGCCTGACTGTGCGGTTCTTAAGACGCGAGGTTCCGTGTTAAGGCTTTTGAATGCATATCTAATACAGGATAAATACTTAAAGGACAACTTCTTTTAACAGATTTACCCCATTATCAGGCTTTAACATATTAACCCCGCACAAAAGACATGAAATGCGTATTAACTGTTCTTTAAGACCACCGATAAATTTGCTTTACAAACTGTAGTGATCTATTTCTTGCTCTGACTGAGCGGTCTTTATCTAAACGTGTAGCACTGTGTGACAGATGTCTTATTATAATCTTAATGAATTCAGTTCTTAATAAAACTCAAATCACTCCGTACCGCTTACCCGTCTTTGTTGCTATGGCGACCTAATCAGCTAACCAGAGGTGGGTTGATGAATAATTATTATTACAATACAGACTTGTACACATACGTGCTTGCACACATCTCACCCACAAAGCTCCCTACATACATGGACTCTGGTTACACACTGTCAGTATCCCAGGGTGCCCCTGATTAGTGCAGCAACTTCCTGTGTGGCCTGCAGCTCACGGACGAGGATGATGTTTCTGTCGAGCGAGGCGAAGGGAGGGGCGCAAAAAGAGATGGGGGGGGGGGGGTGTCAGGGGAGGAGGGTGATAGAGGAATGGTTTGCGCGTGTGTGTGTGTGTGACAGAAAGAGAGCAAGCCCCCGAGGCCTGACATGGGTTTAAGAGGCACAGCATGGGCTCTGTCCTGCGCCCCCTATGTCGATATACACACACCTCCCCCCCATACACGCACACACACACACACACACACACACACACACACACACACACACACACACACACATACTATATGCAGGGAAACCCAGTCTGATTTCCTGCTATTACGCCCCATTAAAGCAACTGTCAGTCCAAAGCCAGATGAGAGGCTGACACAGATGAGGAAATATCTCCAGAGGTTTAGAAACCAGCCCCGAGGATCTGGACTCGCAGTGGTGTTTAGCCTAGTTCGGATCTGGCCTAAACCCAGATTACAGTTTATATTTACAGAGGTAACCATTGTACAGGGCCCAGTCCTGCAGCAAGGCTTCACTGTTTCTGGAAGATTTTCTAAAGAACCTCTCACTTTCCGGTGTGACTTCCAAGGAAATGTGATCTAAACCTACAAATATAACTATGCAAATTAGATATTTTCTACAGAGCTTGTAACCATATTGAATAAAAAAAAATACACCTGTAGTTTGCAGAATGTCTTTCCATCAGTTACCTTCAGTGTGTCCAGACCTATCAAATCAAATTCATTATCACTTCGTTTGGTAGTCCTGTCTTTAGAGGCACTCATAGACAAAATATACAGATATTATACAGGCATTTTCCATACTAGCAGGAGTTAAACTGAAACTTTCTATAAATTACTAGTTTTATAACTTTGTAAAGTTGTTGTTCAGGTGTATAAAACATACATAATTACAACAACTGTAGTTTGTATCATTCATCAAATATATATATATATATATATATATATATATATAT
>CAEMYA010000179.1:5941905-5957662 GCA_903131615.1 Diplodus sargus | reverse complement strand
TTTTTTTTAAGAAATACAGTCCACTTCGGTGAGACACACAGTCAGGTCCCAACTGCTCCAAGATGTCAAATAAAGCTATATTAGTCCATTTGGGATAAAGAGACTTCCTTTGATAAAATGTATTTGTCTGTAAGATTGGATGGCAGAAAGATCTACAACAATACATAGAGAAAATTGTGTGATTTGTTAACAAGACTACATCACAAAACTATTTTTGCACACATACTGAGATGTTGTTGTTTTTTTTGCGGAAAAACACGTAACATAAGCATTACTAGAAAACTAAGCATTTTACACATGCTGACTTTGCACCGTCAGTTCATGAAAATATAATATTATCGCTTATTGTCATGATAAGAGTAGGTATATTAATATATTAATTTCAATACGAGAGATTTTACGTTCTCTGCAATTAGGTGAGAAAAAAAAATATGGGCATGTATCGGCAACAGCCTCATCAGTGAGTTGGAAATTGGCAACAAATTGGATATGTTAAAAAATCCAGTATTGGGCATCCCTACAAAAATACGTTCTGTGGAGAAAGAAAATACAATCATATAAATCTTTAATATAAACATCATCTTGCATTTACCTCTCTGGTGTTGAAGTTGACAAAGCAGTAGCCTCGGGGCTGTCCCTCCAAAGGCCCAGACTTATGAAACAGGAAGTCAAACTGTTTCACATTGCCAAACTTCTCCAACAGCTTCACCAGGTGATACCTGCCAAGAGAGGGATCATGTGAAAGAGAGCACAAAGGAGAAGAATAGAGGGTCAGATGAAGAGGAATAAAGTACCTGTTATGTAAAGTATTCTTAAATAAGAATGGGGGGAACCCGTTTTTATTTAGTGAACTCATCAGACCTACTGTTATCCAACATTTCCATGATGGTCAACAAAATGCACTACAAAGTATATTGTAGGTCAAAACTATGAAGCAGACACATACATCTTTCTATATACTGTATGTGCCATTGTACAGTCTGTGAATCTGTCATTCTGGGCTAATGAGAACGACAGCTTTCTCTTCGTGACACCTTTTTAGCAGCAGACCAGCTGGTGTGGCAGCCCAGAGACAGTAAATCTCTCATTGAGACAATGCTGAGGATACAGTAGCAGGACAATGAGGGAATAAAAAAGAGGAAGCCTCAAATCCCCCCTGAGCGCCGAGCTGTGCACAAACAACATCCACTCACTGTGCGGGGCTGCCTGGGACTGTTAAGCTACGAATGAACATAGATATGTGGTCATTGTAGAGTTATGCAGTGCTGTGAGGATTTGTAGGTTTGCGTGTCACTGACCAGCAGCAGCCATGGGAAAAATACTTGTTCTGACAGTGTGGAAAAGAGCAACGGGTTCAGGGTCACCTGTAGACTACAGTCGCTGTTGTATTACTGTAAACGCTCAGGTGCTGATTGAATGTTTCCAACGCATGCTGAGTAGCAGGTGCTTTTCCACTTCATGAACTGTCAGAGCTCCTGATTTCAAGGTGCACTATTCTTATTTTTTTGCAGTGCAAAAAAGGGGATTATCTGAGTTTTCACTGTTGACAAGAGCTGCAACAATTAATCGATTAGTTGTCAACTATTCGATTAATTTTGGTAATCGATTAATCGGTTTGAGTTATTCTTTTAAAGAAAAAAAAAGTCAAAATACTCTGCAGCTTCTAAAATTAGATATTTGATTTTGCTCGCTTTACATCTCTTTGAAAGTAATCTGAATATCTTTGGGTAAACACGGCTTGAGATGATAGACATTTTTCACAATTTTCTGACATTCTAGAAATCAGACAACTAATTGATTAATCAAGAAATTAATCAATTGGTTAATCAACAATGATAAATGATGGTGAGCTGCAACCCTATTGTTGCCAAATGTCACGGTTATTTCGGATTAATTGTTTTGTCCGTGATCTGTTGAAGAAGTAGTGAAAAATGATCATTATAATTACCCAGGAGCCAAAAGTCGACATATTCAAATTACTAGTTTGGTCTGATATTCAAACATTCACCTCGGATATTAATTTTACTGTCATAGAATAGTGTTGATCTAGCAAATATTCACATTTGAGAAGCAAACATCTGGCAGTTGTGCTCAAACAAATTACTGAATTGATAAATACATTTTCAAAATCGGTAATTGTTTCTGTTATTATTCTTGGACAGAATTTCGTAAACAAGTTGCTCATGTGTCCCGTTATGAATGTTCCTCAATTAATTCACACAACTAAAAAGGACGTGATTTATTTGACACATGTGGCAACAGGGTTTTTTTTTTTTTTTTCACAGCACACATTTGGCCATTCGTCGTAGGAAAAGCACAGGTGTTTTTAATATCACTACCGATGACTCCGTTCTATTCAAGTGTCCCAGCGAGACGTGACAGTGAGCCAGCAGGCACAGCAGCAATGGCATTCCGTAAACATTCATTTTATGATTTAAATCTGTGCTTAGCTGTCCTAGTGTGACACGTCAACACGCCCTCTATTAAAGTGTATTAAACCGTAAACATCAACAGCAAAATCCCAAAACAAAAGAAACCAACAGGCGGCTTCCTGTGTTTTTTGTTTCGGTGCCTGTACCTGCATGTGTGACGGTCCAGGCCTCGCGGTGACCTCAGGTGTTCTGTACAATTGTTCGAGAGGAATCAATGCTTCATCCTTTTATTGTTTCGATTGTTTTTTTTTATATCCTGAGGTCAGTTATGTGTGTTTGCGCGTGTCACCACGAAGACGACTGCATGACGTTAATGTGCAAGTGCGCGTTTATGCCTAATGAATAGACCTCGTCAGGGACGCGGAGGGTGAAGTGTGGGTTTAAGCTACAGGTTGTACTAATGTCTTCCACCCCTCTATGACTCCCTCGAGGGCTTCAGGCCAGAGAGAATTTCTGTTTTTCCCAGACAACACCCTGCAAGGCTCCCATGTGAAGGTTGCTCCTCTAGCATGTGGCTCCTTTACAAAGAAAGCCCTCCATTAAAAAAATAATTACCTGTATGTACTTTTTTGCACTCTTATACTCAAACAGTTTACCTTCTCACTTCATGCACCCCTAAAAACTGACCGGAATATGAGAAAAGCAGCCATTTAAGTCAAACGCAGGTACTATAAAAAGTTGGAATACACTAAATATCACACTGCTATATGTTCGCATAACTGCATACTATGTTTGTGCATGTTTGTTTATGTGAGAGACATTAAATGAATGAGATTCTAAGAACATTTCTGGACGCTAGCGAGCTGAGCCACAATGGACCAACTACTCCTGGGGGCTGTAAAAACCGCCGGAGGAAGAGGAGGAGAGGGGAGCGAGGAAAGGGAGGGAAAGGTGGGGGGGGCAGACGGAGAGCAAAGTTCAGAGAGGGGATGTTGATAGCGAGGTGAAAGGTAGAGGAAAGAGGAGGAGAAGCCAAAAGAAGAGAGGAGGTGAGAAGCCAGGTAGGAAAGATACAAGAGTTATAGGAAGGAAAGAAGAGGAAGGAAGGAGGGAAGGAAGGGGGGGTGAGTCCACTCCAGAAAAAGATGAGACAAAAGGTTCGGGCCAGAAAAGTGCAGACAAGAGGGGAAAAACTTTGGAGGAGGAGGAGGAGGAGGAGGAGGAGGAGGGGGAAGATTTTGACTTTCTGGCACGGCAGCTATCTGCAATATCATCATATTTTCTTTTCATATTAATCTGCATTAAAACAGCAATTTTAACGTAAGTTCTTTAATACAAAAAAACATGACAACTTCCAGGTACGCCACTTAAAATGTGGCAAGAGGGCCGGAGAGACTTGAAAGAGGAAGACAGTGATGGATTACCACTAATGAGAAATTCCCTTCCAGAGCAGCCAAAAGCACAAAAAAACATGAATGTGTGTTGAAAGCTCCAGTTACACCTGCTATGTGAGCAAGGTAATGGAAAGAAGAAAAATCAGACTGGATATGATTTAGGATGCTCATCTAAGCTCTGAGATCATTTCAGAGTCCGACTAATTCCTGGTCCTTTGACGGGCAGGCTTTAACGTCTTTACTGAGCATTTAAAGGGGCTCTAGCTGGAGGATTGCAGTTTTCTCATAACAGAACGTTTCTGAAATGGGAGGAAATGATTTTGCAACAGAAGCTTTCAGAAGACTTGAGATCAGTCGTAACCATTACCACATACACACTGACGCCAAAATGCATCTTTCTGACACATTACATAAAGTGAAACAACGAGCCTTCTTACCTCACCACTTCTTAACTGATCTAATATTTCACCAGCAAGAGCAGAACTGGACGACTCCAAAATACTCAAACGACAAACACTGCCAAACATGACAATATCAGAACTCTAAAAAACATTTCCATTCCGCCATTTAATACGGCAATATGCAAGAGAAACTATCGATCAAATCCCAGTAGAGGTCGACTCATAGTGGAATCTTAAGGGCTGATATAATAATGATCAATCTGTTGATATTATCAGGGGATAATCACATGTGCAGGACTCTCAGATGATCAGTTATGGCTGTTGCTGTTGCGGCTTGCCAAATTATAACGATCATGCTTACAGGCAAAACACAGGCGGCGTGCTTTAAGCAGAGGAGCAGTTATCTTCTGTCTAACATATCAATTATGCCCCACTATGACCAACAGCCTTATCATGCTCATAATCTACAAATAAAATAAATAACTCTCATCTGAAGTTGACACTGTATAAACACTGTATACATTACCATAACGATAGTTTGTAAAACACCATACCAACCTCTAAATTCTAGTATTGAATGATTGACTAAGCAACCAACTTATGTACGCAATTTGATGTCTTAATACGGTTTTTAAAAAGCACATTGAAAAAGTAAGAACTTACTTAGTGAGCATGAATTTAGTGTCACACACACTCATATTTAGCACCTTGCATTTGGGGTCTGCATTCCTCCTCTACACTGGGTTTTGGTTCGGCTTACCAGGACAAACAGAGGGAATACTGCGTTCGTACGCTACGCAGGAGCTAATTAATCTTCCCAATCAGCACCAGGGGCCACGGGCATTTCTCTTGTTTTTCCTCCATGCTGTGAAGCAGTGGGCTATTTAAGGAGAAGTAGAGCAGAGCAGGGGAAGGGGAAGGAAATGCCTGTCTAGACGCCCACCAGAGCTGCAGCCCATACACTCTCCAGCAGCCCCCACACATGGCACACCGACACACCCCTCACCCCCCAAAAAACTACCTTCTCTCCGTCACAATATATGCAGGGGTCGCATTCAGAGTTCCAAGGACTGAAGCAGTCGGCTGCACTCAACTGCACGTGCATCCCTAGACACAAACGCAACAAGGGGACGATGGTTGCATGTACATATGATGTTGTGTAAAGTGAGCAATTATACACAGACACCTCAGTGTGTTGAAGCCCGCACCACTACCAGCTGCCACCAACACATCAACTGTGTACTTAAACATCTGTACACACACACACACACACACACACACACACACACACACACACCTCCAGGTTGACACAGAGAGTAAACAGGGCAGGTGAGTGAGGAATGATGGCTGCTCCTTAGCAGAGCAGGTCTCCACGCCTCGCTGCCTCTCTTTCACACACCCAGCCCCGTCTGCTCAGTCTCAGCCTGCGACAAACACACACTACGCACACAGATAATCAATCATTTATGCACACACAATGCATCGCCTCTCTATGAGGCAGAGCCAGGCAAGTTTAGAAGCAATGCCTCAAATCCAACACTTGCTGCTGCTAAAATCAAATACCGGTCTTGTTTTTCACACTTTTTCAGCTGGCTGGAGATTTGTATCCGTTTGGTGAAATCTGTATTTGTTTTTCATTCAAATAAGAATTCATCTCTTAAAATGTGACAACTGAACTGGAGGGCGCAATTACTATAATGTCTCACAGGTAGTTTCAGCTCCAATCTCATCTGAAACATACGTATGACCAACAAGCTTGCTTTGTTTATCCAACAAGCGCACACTCATTATGTCAAAGTCTGTAAAATAATAGAAATAAAATGTTGAGAGGAACATCTGTCAAAGATAAGAGGGGGTAAATGCGGGCCAGGCTGAAACCCGGTAGTGGACTCACTCTGTAATTTTGGGATCGATGTTGCCTATCCACAAGCGGTTTCCGTCATGGGCCACACTCTCTGAAATGATGGAGGCATTTTCCACTGTCCCTGCTGCAGACGACATGTGTACTCTGTGGGAGGCAGGAACAGAAGACAGAGAAGGAAAAAGCAGAGATGAGTTAACGTTTGTGTCAACGTGTAACCCACTGGGATTGCTTTGAGCTCAGTGGCAGTGCCCATCTGAAAAGTGTGCCTCTCTGAACACTGTGACTAACATGGTTGATCAAAAAGCATCTGGAACAGATCTGATCACCCATTTTACCTACTGTATTTTTTTTTAACCACATCAAGACATTGAAATCTCAGACCGTGCAGAGACTCTTAATCTATGCTTTACAATGGGTAAGTGCCCTGGATAGGTCACACAGCAAACCCTACATAAGTATGCAGCCCTAACACCAATTGTAGGAAGTGAAAGCAGTGGTTCAACAATTTATAATATGCTAAATAAATTATACTAACTAACTAACTATTTCTCAGTTAACTTTGACAGATTGCTTTCTCGCTTTTCTGTTTTTACAACAAATGGATTGACCTAAATGTTGTGCCATGTTACAAATGTCATTATAGATATCATTGATCTGTACATGCATTTATAAAGCAGGGACGAGATGGTGGTCAAAACACTTTAATTAGCAGTCACAGTGTCAGCACACTGTCAGTATATGACGGATATACAAAATGTATAATTATTGTTAACAGAAACGGAAAAATGTTGAGGGCAAGTTACATTTTTCACGGTGTTGGTTAAACAAATGAGTCCTGTCAAAGCTAGAAAAAAATAAAAACCCTAATGTTCCTCTTAGATAAGGGTGAGTTGCTACCAATTAACATTAGCTTAGCTAACCGCAGGTTGATCGATTGACTATCCTCGTGACGTTGCTGTTTGCTGGTTAAAATCGATCGCGTAAGGTTAAATTAACCTCGGCCATCCAGTTGGTAAGTTGTTCGTCTGAGATTAGCCAAATCTTTCCACTAAACGGTTAATAGTCCGTTTCAGACGAGCGGTGGTTTGCTAGCAGTTAGCTAGCTGAGATAGTAGCATTATCACTTTACCTCCTCGGTCTGTAAATCCTCCTCTTCAATGGCGACTGAAGTCTTCGACTTTATTTGCCACGAATCCCACTTTCGGGACGATTCTGTTACGTCAAAACGTAATACTGATCATCTTTAGCAGTTCTTTTATTTTCTATCTATAAAACTGACCAGACTAGCTAGCTCGAAGGATAAACAGTCGCCTTGCTACCGCCTGACAACAAAGGCGCAGGGTGATGGTGTAGATTGTTTAACTGGCAGTGGAATCGAGAGGAGGCACTCGTTTTGATGTCTGGTCTCTCCCGCATCTCTCTCCTCGCTCCTGCGAGCCAGCTTCTTTTAACGCTTCGGGCAACCCCGCTCATTCGGGGTACGCCATGTACACTATCGAACACAAAACCGGACGTCGCTTATGTCCGCGCGTGGTGATGACGAAAATATATGTCAAATGCGGCTTCTACCTAGCTAACATGCTTCTGAGGAGACTGTAAACTTGAAAGTAGGTGTTCAGTTTGTATTGTGTACAGTTGAAGGCGTGTTTCGCAGGGTCGTATCTGAAATATGCGGCAGTTTCATGTTTCATGTCAACTACGTGGTGGCGGTTTATATTAGCTTCTGCCCGAATTATGTACAGAAGAGGGCGAAGAAGCGCAGCATGCACGCCCCCATCACAGCGACCTTCACATAGCTTCACTGACATAAAGTGGTAACACCAGTCAGTTAAAACTAACATGTCCTGTTGTTAATATATAGGCTAATGTTCGTAAATGCCCCGACAGCCTTGTGTTTCAGATGCTACCCGAGGTTCAGTTAAACATGCTAACCCGAATCAACCTGGTGCCACTTGCAGGGCTGAATAGTACAGCACAATGAACAGTGATTACAACCTAAAGACATTCTGTTGGCAGAAATATATCAGGAATAATTGTTTAATATGGAATTTCAAATGTCAAGTTTGCCCGGCTGTTTGTGCCTTGCAGCCCCTGCATGGTGATAAAAATTCAAACTAGACTGTCATTTCATTTTTCAGAGTTGGTTTGATAGAAATCAGACTCATTAAGGATGCAATGGGATCTCCTTAGTAAAGCCTAATGATCCCATATGAAGAGACTTGTTACTTGAATTGTGTGATCATAGTGAGTGAGATAGAGCAGAACAAAAATTCAGTGATTGACAGATTAAATGAATTGCCAACCAATATGATAATCAATTAAAACGTTCTGTCAATCTTCTTAAATGTGAGCATTGTTATTTTAATATCTTTGGGCTTTGGATTAAAAACAAAATATGTCCACGCCACTTTGGGCTCTAGGAGGGCGAGATCCATGATTTTCCACAATTTTTTTGGCAGTTTATCGAGCAAACAGTTTATTAATTGAACAATAAACAATTGAGAGGTTAACTGATATTCAAAATGATCAGTATAAGCAGCTTGTTGTTAATTGTGGCAGAGCATCATCAGATGCTCCGATGTTATTTTTCTGCTCACACTGTAAAGTGTGCCGATGAGTGAGAGATCATGCGGGATCTCCAGCTGGCTCCTGCCACTGGAAGAAGGAGAGGTGTGTCTGCAGCTGCTGCTGTGTGTGAAATCTACAGGATATGAGGCTACAGTATCCCACTGAACACCTGTGCTTCGCTTTTTCTGCTCGACTTCCACTCTAAAGAGATCCGTCACCGTCCCACATCTGAGCCTATTTGCTCTGCCACAGTGCACTGTATCATATCAGCTTGTCAGGAAATCTGCCAGCCACGGATGCCTGTCATGGGCTTGTGTTGTAGGTGGTGGTCCACACGGTCTAGCCAAAATATTATCGTAGAGGATATTTTTGGATTTAGGTTAGTATCTGGACTCAGCGTTGGATAAACACCGTGGACAGTATTTTATAGAGCATGTTATTGCTTTAAATGACCTATTCTGATATGTTTTTTAAACAAAAACATTTTTGTTTCTGGCAAAAAGAGCACATACATTTGAGTAAATAAAGCAATTTAGTATATTTCTGACTGTAGTAGTAGTATCTTAAAGCATTTATAGCAAAATAAAAAGAGTACTGGTAAAATCTCTTTATAGAAAACAGTAAATCTTAAGCTTTTCATTAGTCGATTGAATTACATTACGTTTCGCTTGGAACTGGTTTAAAAACAAATCAAGATTCTGTGTTATATTACAGGAAAAAAAAAGTTCCTCTCGATTGTAAAAAGTCTGTTTTTAATGCAGCAGTCTGATTTGTTTCTCCTCGCTGCTTCCAGTTATAAATACACACCGCACAATAGAGGATGTCAGTCAGGCTGCAGTACACAGCGAGCTGTTCACAGCCACTGACTGTGAAAGACCAACTTTAGCGCGTGTTTGTGTCTGTGGGCTTCGATATCTCAGAGTTTGTCTGTGCTTGTGTGCTCACCGAGGTTCACTGACACAGTTCACACTTGAGAGCCAGTGTGCGTGGTGGGAGGTGGTTGGACCGTTGAAAAGGAGTGGTTGGTCTCATATTGTTGTATGATTTGAATGGGTCCCCTTCAGGAATGCCCAAACAACTGTGCATGGACCGAGTGTTAACTGTGTAACTGCACATACTGTAGCCTGTAGAGTTGAGTGCAGGAAGTTCTACAGCAGCAGCAGCGATGTGTTATAATGATTTAAGAGAGCCTCTTTTCTTTCTCCGTACCTCTGATTAAAGGCAAAGTCTAAGATCCAAGCACTGAAACCGTTGACCAATTACCGTTGATCAATTTAATATGAAACTTGATTTAACGTATTTTATTTATTTGTTTTGGCTAGTATGCCATGAGTTTCCCAGTTTCCCCTTCTCAATTGTGAGGTTGTGTCTTTTACTCTGTCTCCTGTGATGAAAAATAGAACATTTGTAAGTGCTAAAGAGTCAGTCGAACACATCAAAACATTTCCCTTGCCTGTCAGAAAGCGTGGCAGGCAGGTTTTTTTGCCATTTCCTACCATTTTACAGACCAAATGATTCATTTATGAGTCAAGAAATGACTCGACCTTTTTCACAGTGGACGTTTTGACTTGTCATAGCAGGAAAACCAAGTGTCCCAATAAGCCATGTCTGAGAGCCAAAAAGCACAATACCAGGAATGAGCTCAACAAGTTGGAATGCACGTGTTATTAATGTTATTAATCAACCTTGTGCTTTTCTTACTATGACGTTTTCTTTATGCCTATTGTCTTAACATGAGGACAGAGTAACTCGCAGGGTTTTCCATAACATTATATGACCTCTGCGCACCTCCTACACCTAGGGTTTTTACTTATTTAGGATATTTGATAGGATAATATCTAATAATGGCTGAAATCTTGCTCTTTCTACAGTCAGTGGCAAGTTTACAAGGAACACCTGCCTGAAACAAATGCATTCTAAATAAACAGTAAATAAATCCTCCCTCCCCAGGCGTTTCTACTATTTTGTCCACCCCACTTACATCAATGAGGGTAGGTGTAACGACACCTTATAGTATAATTTAATACAATTTAACATCACAAAACCCTCGGAAATGATGATAAAGATGAATCAGCACCTCTCTCAAACAGCCTCAAAGGCCTTCATGAAGGTCGGATTTACTGGAGGACTGTTACGTGAGACTGAATTAGTTTAGTCAGGTGAACCTAATAAACTGGGAAATGAGTGTTGGCTGCAGAGAAAAGGTAGCATTGGCTGGTTTAGCTGTCTTTCTTTCCTTGTTTGGACAAAATGACTATAATCTAGTTGTCAAGAGAGAAAGATACATGGTCTGGCACTGTCATACATCAGAACAAGATGTAGGCCCACCTCCTACTGGCTGACATGAGCTATTACTTCATTATAATAGATATGGTCAGAGAAGCCTCCAAACCTATCTGTGAGCAAAATCAAATTAAATCCAATGTTGTCCTTCAAAACTCACCAAACACTTCCTCCAACAACATTTCCATTCACTCTCTCTCACTTTACCCTCTTCTCTCTTGACAGTTATGGCTTTGAATCACCTGAACCTGCTGCGACCGTTGTTGTGTCAGTCCCTGGTGCGACAGGTCAGGGGTCCCCTCGTGGCCACCTCCAGAGTCCGTCCACTGCTTCTGTATCCACACACCACCTCCCTCCCCGCTGCATGCACTCGGCTCTATGCCACCAAGAAGGCAAAAGGTCAGTGAGGAGACTGGGGTTCACATGAGTTCAGCGTCTGCAGCTCCGTTTGCATCAGTGTGGGGTTACTTGATCAGATTATTATTTGTTTTAGAGTCTCCACTCTTCCCTCACTGCTTTTCTTCTTTCCCCTCTTTTCGTCTTCCAAGCCAAGGCAAAGGGCCAGTCGGCTAAGGTGAATATTAATTCAGCGCTGGTGGAGGACATCATCAGTCTGGATGAAGTGGAGGCGGACATGAGAGGTGTTCTCGACGCACTCAAAGACGACTTTACACGCAACCTCAGCATCCGAACGTCGCCAGGTATTCAGTTTATCAGTTTATCTCCCTCGCATGTTGTCTGTCCTTTGTATCACTCTCTGTCTTCTCTTTTTTACACCCATGTGTATGAAACTGGACAGTTGCTATCAAGTCAAAAAGAACGTACTAAAACACGCAACTGCTTATCACATGCGTGATACACACCTGTAGTGTGTGGATGCACTTCAGATGTCCTTGAATGATCCTCGTCATTCAATCTTGATACAAACAACTCCAATAGATTATTAGGTAATAGTCTATCCAAGCTCAATTCTGGTATCATTCGGAGCTTGATAAATTAAAAGGACCTGAATTTGAATTTCAACACAGTTGTAACAACTAGTGTATACAGTGAAAAGGCCAGTATAATCTCTACTACAAATCGATCTACTCATGTACATATAACAGAGTAAATATAACTGGTTACTACACACCTCTGCAGGTTTGATCTGCAAAGGTACAGCTGTGATGTCGTGGGTTTCTGCAGTCAGACCAGACTGAAACTAATGTGAATCCAAGTTTTCCAAAGAATATTCTTCAGTAACATCACTACAAACACAGCTCACCACTTCCTCCGTCCAGAGTAAATATATTCATCATCATTCTGCATCTGGCTGCAACCATGAGATACCTCAAAACATTACTATGTGCATGAATCACCAAGTGCTGATGTCACATGTTGGCTTGCTTATTTGTTGATTTCTACTTTGAATTTAAAAAAAGATTAATTGCAAAAAAAAACACAAGATATACATACATGCATTATGCATTGACCGTGGACAGTGTAGTTTTCAACCAGATCATACACCATACACTCGAGGCCTCTCCTTCTTAACGGCAAATCACAGGCGCATTTTAACTTTGGGATAAAGGTCAGTAAGTGTTCTTCTTTGTTTGCATCTACCTGACAGAGCGCCTAAGGGCTGAGAGTGAGCCTGCAGTGTGACCTCACCTTGACCCAAGTTTTGACCTCAGTTTCCTGAACTATATCCAGGTCCTGACCCTTTGCCTCTGCCTCTAACGAATGGGAGCTGGGCCCTAAGGAATCAGCGGTGGGGTGTATAACAGAGGCTCCTGAGGGAGGAGGCAGCCGCTAGAATCAGACTTCAAACTTATGGTGTCTGAGGTCTTTTACTATTTTTTTCCCTCTTCAGATGAAAGTGTGCTTTCTCTGACATTTGATCTGCGTTAACAACCTTGATTTTTATTCTGAACACTTCATCTTGTTCACTTCAGCTGTTTCCTTCGTCCGCTCATCATTTAGCAATTTCATGGTCTGAGTCATTTTGGATCTTCTGGACCCTTTATCTCTCCATCACTAGCTCTTTTCTTTTGTTTTTCCAACAGTTTCCAGCTTTATATGTTGGCCCCCGCTCACACCATATGCTCAGTTTCTGTCTCACTTGTGAATAAAAAATGTCTTATTGACCCACAGGGAAAATTTGTTCACAGGTCAAGAAGTTTCAAGGGGTCCCCTCTTCCCTTCCTCCGACTCTTCAGTCCTCCTCCTGCTTCTCTTGTCAGTGCCATCTTCTTTCCTTCCGTCTCTCTCTCCCTCACTGCTCTCCTCCGGTCCCTCCATCCTCATCTCTTCTTTTCTTCTGTCCAGCTGCACAGTAATCCAGGGAGGCAGCAGGACTTAGAGCTGACAGGAGAGATGAGATGGTGGAATGAAATGACGTCAGTTGTCTGAATGTGTGTGTGTTTGTTCCATGAACCTCTCATCTGGCTCTCATTAAACTTAAGTGTGTGTGTGTGTGTGTGTGTGTGTGTGTGTGTGTGTGTGTGTGTGTGTGTGTGTGTGTGTGTGTGTGTGTGTGTGTGTGTGTGTTGATATTGAATACAGTTTGTGTGCATGTGTTTGTTTCTGTGTGGCAAAACATACAGCAGACTGTACGATAGATGCACATAGAAGGGATCAATGATGTGAACACCACATTGTGGGTAGTCCCAGATGGGTTATCTGGCGCAAAAACTGGCTCTGTTTCCATGGAAACTTGGTCAAGACAGAGTGTAGTAGTACTACTAACACTAGTACCAGGGAAACAATACCTTCAAATACCTCAAAATGCATTCAGGTACCACATCTTCCAACTTGCAGGCAAGAGTTTGGGAGTTAAAAGGAAAAGTTAGACAAACGAAAACATGTTCGCTTTAGATAAGATTTATAGCACTCTCATGTGCATATGTTCAGTGTAAGGGTTGCACCTGATTAGCTTAGCCTAGCATAAAGCCTGGAAGCAGAGGGAAACAGCTAGTGTGACTCTTTCCAAAGTAAACCAACCAACCAATGTCTAAAGATAACCATGTTTAATGTCTATCTTATTTGTTGAATCAGTACAAAAGTCTGTCCACTAACAGAAAACCCAGTAAAACTGCAAATGAATGTTTTTACATTTACTGGAGACAGTATAGCACATCAAAGCTGCCATAATTGATATTTTGTATAATAAGAAAGGAGCACATCTTGTATGTGAAAGGGGTCACTTGTAGGGAGAAACACACAGATAATTATCACCTGACTCTGCAGTTTTCCTTGCGTTTTAGCATCTTTCAGCTAATTGTTTTGGTTCTACAGCCTGCAGGTTGCCTGTTTGTAATTACTCTCATGCACACCTTGTTCAAACATCTTAAAGCTCTAAAAAAAAACAGCCATGTGCCACCTCTCTAGCACCAAACAACAGACGAACAAAGTTAGTGCCCATAGTGGAGTATTTAGGAACTAAACAGCCAGATATATCCTTAAGGAGATGGTGGAGACCAAAACAACTGCACAGAGACCACCTAGGTCTTGGTCGCATTTCTAGCTAAAGTTGGCTAGTATGTGTTAAAAATACAACGGGGACTAACCATGCAATGATGACACATTATTGGATGTATCCTAAAGCTAAAAGAAACATGTTTATTCACATGTCTGCTGAACAGGCCGACTGTTTCACAGCAGGATGCATCTTTCCCTGGACCTTTTTACTCGCTGTCTGATAACAACAGATGAAGTCCAACCAATTATTTCCCTGTGAGCTCTTTGTGACCACAAGAATATAAAGTCAGATGAAAAGCAAAAAATGAGTAGTGTACATGTAAAAGTATAAAGTAAATTTATATCATATCTATCATATTATCAGTGTATGTAATATGTTGACATAGAGCAGTTTGGTCATTGTTTTCTTAGCCTGCTCTATCTCTTCTTTCTCAACCCTACTACCCCTCCATCCTCCATCTTTGTAGTTAAAGAAATGGCTGTCTGTCTTTCTGGCCTACTCAAGCACAAGCAGATGTGTAGGTGGTCATTGTCAGTGCACAGGTAACAAAGACAGGTAGGCAGGAGGTCACAGACATGGATATGAACGGTGAGCATGTACACAGAGAGGCACTCTGGAGATGGACAGCGGGACAGACAGGTTGCAGACTAATGGATGTTTGAAGTCAAACAGAGACAGAATAGTTGGCATGCAGGTAGACAGTAATTGAGTCAGGCTGCAGTCTTCTGATAAAAAGCATCAGTGTCATCACAACATATGAAACTTTTATTTTAACAAATTATTCTGCATCTAATCCCCTGTTTTTGTGCCTTTTTGAAACCATATGATTTATAGGTCATATAGAGAAAAATTACACCCCTGGCTCACCTCCCCATCACCCCCCCTCTTTTCCACACACACACCTCCAGCACAGTCCCCAGTGGGTGAGCACAGGGAGCGGGTGATGTAAGGCAGAGGTGGAGAAGAAGGAAACAACCGCGTCTGAGGTTAGCCAGATGGAGGGGAGGGAGAGGTGGATGGACAGAGTGAGGGAGAAAAAGGCAAGAGGAGGAGAAGGAGGGAGGGGACAGAATTCAGCTACATGTGGGCAAACGTACCTTTGTTTCTTTTTCTCAGAGTTGACAGGAAGGAGCGACATCATAGAGCAGCCTCAGAGTGGTCACAAATGCATTTATTTATTTTTACTCACTCATGCCGCCTGTGCTTTGTGCTGCTGATCAATCTGTCTTTCTATTTATTTGTAAATCTGTGTGTCTGACTGAATAAGTGACTCCATGTTTTCCCTTTATAGTCGGTCTACATGGAAACAGAGTCATCAAACCAACTCTACAATATTTACCACAACCTGGCCAGTGCTGTATTTTTGGGGCTGAAGCCGATATTGATCCATGAGAATAAGATGCATCTTAAAACAA
>CAEMYA010000179.1:5928235-5941869 GCA_903131615.1 Diplodus sargus | reverse complement strand
TACTTAAGTAGTGAGTAACTTCAGAAACATACTTCTTGGTAATACTTCTGTAAATATTAGCAAAGTTAGTTATAGATAAAAGTAGCATTATAAAGGCATTTAAACATAACAGAGTTAAAGTAATGATGCATTAAAAGTACTCCGAAAAGTACAGTTAACTCAAAAAAGTTACTGAAGTACATGTAATGGAGTATATATAACTTGTAACTAACAACCTCTGGATACAAGATAACTTTAAAACTTAAACTGTAGATGTCATTGACATTTAGATAATTTTTAATAATAATTATAAATGTAACTACAAAACTATATTATATAAACTTGAATTTCAAACATACGAAAAATGCAGCCTGTACAACATTTATTGCTGATTTAAGGATAAGCAATATTTTCTTAATTTAATATTGCAATGTTTTAAGGCCATATCATGATACTCAATATGTATCTTGGTATTTTGACATCTCTTCAAAAGCGCTTCATAGATGTTAGGACTGAGCAACAAAATCAGAAATATCTTTGACCAAAACTTAATAAATAATCATCAGTAATGTTGATCTAATAACTATTCAGACAGGTAGAACAGTCTGGAAAGGGTAGAAAGATCAGAAAATCACACCACTTTACTAAAATACAGCCTTTAAAACCAGCAAAAGAAAACGCCTCTGCTATACAACGATGTAACGAAATCGAAAACCTTAGACGATATAGTCTCATATCACAATAACGATATGAGACTATACATCTTTTGAGCGAGCGCAGTACACTTGACAGCAGTTAAGTGATGCCAAGAAAGTCCATGTAGGTAAAAAGAAGTAAGTATATAAACAATCTAATTTATATGTATTTGTGTAGGAGCTCTGGATCACATTGTGGTGACGACTCGAGATGGGAAGTTTCCTCTCAACCAGCTGGGTCAGGTCTCCATGAAATCACCTCAGGTCATTATGGTCAACATGAGCAGCTTCCCAGAGGTAAGACGATCACAAACACACACACACACACACACACACACACACACACACGGCCAAACACAAGCACACACATACAGATTCTTCCTAGCGCTATCTGTTTGTTTCACGCAGACAAGTAACTAAAAGCTTTATAAAAATAATCCACAGCACAGACAGATAGACGGTTCGCACAGAGGGAAAAGTGAGCCAAGACAGAGCTCTGAGCCCACATCTCTGTTTGAATGAAACCTGACCTGCCTCTCTCTCTCCAGCTCAGATGCTAATTGATTGATCACTCAGGGAGCCCTTTGTTCTGGGGTGAAAGATAGCAACAAGAGCCTCAACTCTGTGTGTGCGTGCACTGAGATGTGGCGATGTCTGCGTGTGAGTTGACACAGAATAGGAAATGACCTCATTATACCCCCAGGTTTAGAAGGAATGGATTATTTGTCTTTTTTTCCCTCCTTTTTCACTCTTTCTTTTCCTTTTTAGATGATACAACACTGTACTTATCATAGTTCCAGAAATACATTTTGTCCATGAGAGCGGTTCTCACTTTCCGTGTCCATACGTTCTGGTGGTCTGGTATAATAATATATCAATAATCATTATGACCGATGGTTTAGTTCTCTTAGACCTCATTAGCCACACTGAAGACATACGCCTCAAGGTAGCACATTGTTTTCACTCTGTTGTTGTTTTTCATATCAGCTCCTCTTCTCACGATACAACCAATAAGCACATATTTAATAGTTTGCGTGTATGGTGTGGTGCAAGTGTGACAAACACACACACAACAGCAAAAAATATATATAAATACAGTAAGTGTAAGACACGGTTAGGAAAGTTTAAAGGTTAATTTAAAAGATACAAAGTACAACTGATATTCTTTAGAAATCTGAATTTGCCATTTTAACTTGATATGGTAACCCGTTCCAGATTTTACAGACCTGCATGTCCACAATGTATTTTTCCAAGATCATATTAACCGTTTTTTCTCGGCATGGATGGACGACATTCAAAAGAGGAATGTTGCTTCAGAGAACCACCTGTTGTCGCAGCTATCTTCCACCACCTTTTATTTCCCCCTTTTGTGAACCTGAGTGGTGTGGTTTCACCACTTTGTCCTCCTTTGTACCCAGAACACAAAACAACATGCAAATCTAACTATCTATCAGCATCTCAAATCTGGAAATCCAGACCTCAACCTGAATCATGCTGAATGGTCTTCCAGTGAGTCTGTTTCCTTCCCAGAAACTCCGACCACAGACCACACACACTGACAGACACACTCATGCGCGCACACACATACCTCGTCGTGCCCTGCGTTACCCATGTCCCACACAGAGGTGAGTCCTCAGTACCCAGAGCTAATAGGCTTATAATGATGCCTATCCATTACCAGGCACTCCAGAGGCCTTACCATTGTTTTCCATTCATTCATTAAGAGTAGCCTGGGACGGGCACAGTGGAACTAACAACAACTACCACCATGCTTAGATCACAAGGTAATTTGTGTGTTTAAGGATGAGTGCGCGTATGTGCATGTTAAAGCATCCCACCACTTCGTTCATAAGTGTTTTCTTCAGGACTCTCGCCGACATTCCGCTCGCCCCTTTTGCTTTGAACCGGTGCCGTCGAGCATTTGATGTGAAACTCCGGTGTAATTTCTCTTCCTCTCCCAACATATTAACCAGAACCTTCCTGGCCTTTGCAGAGAAATTCTGTTCTTTTTTTGTGTGTTGTTTTTTTTCCCCTCGTAACCACCAGAGTGGTCGTCAGAGAGAGGAAACGCTGATGAATTTGATGCTGAGAACAATCAAACATAGGTATGGGCTGAATCTATCACCCTACGCTCAAAGAGAGCAACCAGAGGCCCTGTGCGCTGGATGACTTCAACAAAGGAAAAGAAACTTCATGAATTCATTTAATGCGCACAAATAAATCCCTTTAATCTCTCTGCCATTTCTTTTCCCCAGCGGAAAAGGCCAGAAGGAGCTGTTGAGAAAGGGGAGTAGGGTAGAAAGGAATAAAAAAAGAAAAAAGGGAAATGTTATGCGCTTTTTTTCCCCCTGCATTGCACATTTGCACACTTTGTAAAGCTCAGCTAAGGGAATTGTCATGTGGTTGCAGAATTGGTTCAAGGAGTGTGACTTTGTTTTCAGTAACTCAAAGGATTGGCTTCCTCCCGCTTTATCTGTATGCACTATTTAACTGAAGCTCTCCGGTTCTAATGTAGTATGTGCTGCACTGATGGGTTGATGGATGACTCACGTCAACATGCAAGCTTCTTCTTTCGCCTGCCCGCCAAACAAATACAACTCCAAGGAAGCCACTATATTAATTAACTGACATTATCAGATATTGTGCGAATGTAGACCAACACTCCTCGGAACCTCTCAACGGCATCTTTGTCATTTACAAGCACAGCTGCCCCTCCAGCCAGTGTCCACATTGATGCTGGATCACTTGTTTCCTCACAAAAGACGTAATTCTCTTCTTTTCATTTCCCTCTGATTATCTTCGTCCTTCGAAAAAGATGACAGATGGTGTTTGGGAAATATCAGTCGCGTTTTTCAGCTTTCTCAGTAAGCCATTTTAGACAACAGCAAAGGAGAAGGGAATTTTCTGCAGATGTTTTCATTTCGAGTCAATTTTGACAAATTTGCAGGAGGAGTTTTCTTGTTCCAAATCCTCGACTGTTCTCACTATCTGTTTCTGTTGATGTAGTTCCTCATTGCAGATCAGAAACATACGTTGGTGCTCTTTTGATCTTAATGTGTCTAATTTATCAGATCTTGTATCAGTTGCACCATGTACAGTGTTATGCACGATGATCCCAGATTTGAATTGGAATCGATAAAATCACTGTATTTGCAGAAAGGGACACGGCAAGAGACATTTTGAATGTGTCATGGAAGGAAAAGCACAGGTGTTACTTTAACATTAACAGTGACTCTGTTCTGTTCATGTGTCCCAGTAAGTCCTGACAGTCAGCCAAGCACACACATTACCAGGGCCCTGAAACTGAAGCAGATAAATAGAATTCAGCCATAATTTTCTTATTTACCTGTGTTTTTTCAGGCTGTAATAGGACTTCTGTTAAATGGCACATGGTTCCATAATTTAAAAAAATCCTAATATATTTTTAATGCATATATTTATCCAGAGGGAACTGAAGCAAGTGTATGTTTAATTCCCTAAAAAGTAGTAATAATATGATATAAGTGTTCACTCAGTAACATGCAGTTGTTTCAGTGCTTATCTCTGGACAGAAATAAAAATAACGGGCTCAAATGGGCTCAGTTGTTCTGAGAAATTGCCCCTCAACCATGCCAAAATGTCACAAAAATGGCGCCTGCCAAAAGACCCTGACATATTAATGTCTTTAAACATGTATGACCTAAATGCTTCTAACCTCCAAATGTGTTGACTTCTGCCCTCATCCAACTTGGTTTAAACCCCGCAGAGTTTAGACCTCCCTTTCCTCCCACATAGGTAATGAGCTGGTTAAATGACAAATCTGAACCACAATACAAGAAACATGAACAACTCTCTGTTAAAGTGAACTCAATCATGCACGTACCTTTGTTCTGTCATTAAACCCATCAGCTTAAGATAGTTAGAATTTCCCATCTTTAGAAACAAACAAAAACGCTGCTTTTATATTTGAGAATATATTAAAGCAGCTACAAGGAACTTGAACATTTGTCGATTATGTATCATCCACAAGCACAAGCAGACTCTCCAGTGAGGTCGCCACGGGTCAACGCCCTGCCCTGCAACCTCTCAGTCCTGTCCCATAGGGCCGAGCGCTGACAGTGGCCCGAGGCACTTCCACACTGCATGGGCTTCCCCACACACACACACACACACACACACACACACACACACACACACACACACACACACACACACAGTACATACACACCACAACACCTTAATGATTGCCAGCTGGAGCTGGGCCACTACCTGCAGTTGTAGCGCTGCTTTGCCATTTACATACTGGTGAAAGCACACTTTCATATATTTGTGTGTGTGGTGTGTGTGTGTGCGCCCCCAGGCTACAGCGGCTGCTGCCCGTGCCCTGAGCGAGAGTAGCATGAACCTTAACCCAGAGGTGGATGGGACGATTATCAAGGTGCCCGTTCCCAAGTGAGTCTCTCTCACACACACACACACACACACACACGCACGCCTCTCAAGGGCAGAAACACTTTCCTGCATTTAGTATTTTCCTTCTTTTGATTTTTTTCTTCACACTTTTGCTTTAAGTTGTTTCTCTGTTTTACTACATTTTCCATGTTTTCTTAACTCTTATAAGCACTGAATTGAGTGATCTGATCAATCAATTACACAATCGACAAAATCTTTATTGATAGATTTTAGAGCATTTGGTCTGTTTAGACAAAATAAGTCAGTTGAAACATCTTATTTATGGTCTCTTAACCTGTGACAGACACTTGATGTTACTTCTTAGATTTTACAGACTTAATAACAATAAATCAATGAAATAATCAATACATTGTGAAAATGATCATAGCTAAAACTTACAGTAAGATTCATTCATGGTTTTGAGTTTCCCCCTGACAATAAATCCCCTCGCCTGAGTTGTAACTGACAGATTTATTGACTTTTGTATGTAGATGTATAGAGACCCCCGGTGTGTTGATGTGAGGGCCAGGTCACTCTCTCTCTCTGTTCTGAGCGGACCTCTCTCGCTCCCTCTCTCTCCCTCTGTCTCTCTGCCAAGTCAAACAGTCTCATACAAAACCATCCGTCACTCACTCACCAAAGCACTCTGCGCGTATATACAGTAAGTTTTTTTACATATACACACATGCGCATGTAAGTACACACGCATGAATGCCGGCTTGTGTTTCTGTGTGTGTGTGTGTGTGTCCATGTGTGTGTGTCCGTGTGTGTGTGTGTGTGTGTGTGTGTGTGTGTGTGTCCGTGTGTGTGCGTGTGTGTGTGTGTGTGTGTGTCCGTGTGTCCGTGTGTGTGTGTGTGTGTGTCCGTGTGTGTGTGTGTGTCCGTGTGTGTCCGTGTGTGTGTGTGTGTGTGGGTGTGTGTGTGTGTGGAGCAGCAGGTGTTAGTCTGGCAGAGGAGGGAGACAAGAGTCAGACTGCTTTCCCCCTGCAATCAGTCTCGGCACGCTCCGAGCCTCCATTTGCATTTCCAAAGAAAAGGCGCTCCTTGATTGGCCCTGGAATCAGTAATTAGGCCGTATTGTTTGCGGTAAATAGACGCTGCACTTGGATTGTTTGCAAATAGTCCCAGAGGCAAAAAACAACGAAAAAAAAAGCCAATTAGGGACAAAGAGGCAGAGTGAAATGGGAAGTAGGATTTTCTGAGTGATTAACAAATGCAAAGTGAATGCAAAGTTGTCGGGATGACGGATGTTTCAGCTCTGGTCTGAGACCTCGGGAAGTGATTGCCGTTAGAAGTCAGAACTAAAATGATTAGACTTGATGCCGACAAGCACTTAAGACTCTCATTTGCACAAGTGAGGACATTGTTTTGCCTCTGCAAAGTTAATTTTCTGTTCTGTTTTCCATACAGTACCATCAAAAAGTCAGGCTAACCGTTTCTGGTTAGGCCTCTGTGTGCAGTCTCAAGTTATGGTGGATGTTTAGCCCAGTTCATATTATGGTATTGTCGTAGCAAGACAAAACCATGTAAAAGATGGAAACAGAGAGGGAGACTAGATTGTGGAGAAAAGAGGTGTTAGTGTCTCGTATCTGCAGAGACCCTTCAGCCCACTTGCTTGTTATTCTATTTTCGGAATTTTAAGTTCAATAGTCTTTGAATTGTATTAATATAATGTTAGGTTCGGTTAGCTTTACACAGAAATGTCCTTCAGATGGATCATTTTTAGGTTTATACTTTGAATTTCAGAGCCTATACTTTCTTACTTTTACTTGAGTAAAGAATGTGTGGTCTTTTGTCAAATACTACAACAGTTCCTCTAAAAATAAAGGACATTTGGTTTCTAAGGTGCCGATTATTCCCACAATTAATCGTCAGTTGTTTAGTTTCAATTGTTAACATTTTTTGAAAAAAGTGACATCTTCAGAGTGCTTCTTATATCCAGCCAACAATCCAACAAACCCCAAAGACTCTTCATTTGCCCTCATAAATGACAAAGAAAAGCAGCAAAATCCTTGCATTTAAGAAGCAGAAACCAGCAAAAAATCTGACTGAAACAGATTCATCGATTATCAAATTAGTTATCCACTCATTTTCTTTCAATTGACTAATCAAATAATCGTGGCAGCTCTAATGGTTTCCCCAAGAGTGAGAGCTTAACAAGCTTTTAAATAGTTTCTTATTGTAAATACAAATGTACCCCACAGACATCAGTCAAGCTAGTCAATATTAGCTAGTAAAGTTAAGCTAATATCGTCCCATATCATATCCAGTGTTTAAGGCTGTGTACCTCATAATAGATCAAGGGTGGCGTTGTTCTCATGGATAAACGTATAACGTAACGTATAAAATGCTTGAATGATTCACCAAATATACTTTTGTGGCGATTAATAGACCTGGGTGGCCCGCCCAAGTTAAATGTATGTGTGGGAAACACTGATATCTTCATAATGGGATGAGTGTGTTTGTGTGGACCCTCTTTGGTATTATTCAGTCTCCCAGGAAGTTTTTCCTTCTCTGTTTATTTTTCTTCTGTCTTACTCTTTGGTCTTCTCTGCTTTCCTGCAGAGTGACACGGGAATACCGAGAGAACCTCACCAAGGTGGCTAAACAGTTAAGCAACAAGGCAAAAGACTCGTTGAGGAGAGTGCGATCCAATGCCGTCACGCAGATCAAAAAGGCAAAGGAAGCACACTCGGAGGACACCATACGACTTGTAGAAAAACAGGTAGGAGACAGGGAGAGGGAAAGGGAAAGAAACAGCAGTGCTAAAACACAGAGAGTTTCATTGAGCTTCATGAAGCTAAAGGGAAATTATAGCTAAAGCATGACTCATTTCCTAATAATTAATTGCCAGTGCTTTCTACTGCTATTTGTAAGTGCCAACTGGGCACCAAAGTGAGAAATTAATCATTAGTCGGGTTCTGTCACATTGCAGCCATACAATGTCATGCTTTACTGGAAGGTGAATTCAAAATAGTTTAATACTTTTCCATCTTTTCCCTCTGCCTTCACAGATTCAGCAATTGTCAGACAAAATCTCAGCAGACATTGACAAACAGCTTGCAGCCAAGACCAAGGAGCTGTTGGGGTGACTTTGACAATTCTTTTTCTGCTGTATCATTCGGGTGGAGCTGAACCTGCAGATGGACACACCAAAACAGAAGCGACCTGTCATTGTTCTCGTGTTAGTAATAAACAGTGACTCAATCATGATGAGAAGGTGGTTTGAAAGAGAACTGTTTTTCTGATTCCTGCCCACATCCCTGGCAAAGATCTTCTCCTCGCTGCCGGGTGACATCTTTCTTTAACCGTCAGCGCATAAGCATAAACTGGCACGGAAGCAACAGCGACAGACTGCCAGTCACCTCCCTCCTCCTTTATTACTCTTCCTGTCTTCAAACAAACACCAAGCGAGGGACGAATAGACTTTTAATGGGATTTGCGAGCCTCCTCCTAATCAAACCCCTTGCCACAAGGGCCGTCTGTTTATATAAAACAAGCGCACCCGTCTGAATGTAAACTGGCTGCGGGTTTGTCTTGGTGGCGAGAGCAAGCGAGAAAAAGGGAGAGAGAGTTTTGTTCCAGAGACGCAGGATATCATTAGAGTGTTGCCAAACATTTGTTTCGCATTGATTTCGAAGTCTGTTAAAAAATGCACTTGAGAACAAAAAAAAAAAACGTTTAATTTCTGCCCATGTCTAGGATTGATAATACGGCCGCTCTCTCAACAATAAAGTCGGGAAAGCAACATTATTGATGGGACTCCATTAAAGAAAACACTGCTTTGTACAATGTGCGTCATGTTTCTCGCTCTTGTTTTCTTTTCTTTTTCTCGACGTTCGGTTTTGAAGTCGCCCCCCTCCTCCATTAGTCGGAGTGATAATGGACTTTTCCTGTGTACAGATCTCCAGACCCTGGCTGCTGGCAACACAATTGTCCATTAGGAAAAGAGGCTTTTTTTTAATGTTGTGTGCTTGGGCCCCTTTGCCTTAAGATAGCGACACTCTTAAAGGCACAGTTCACCCCAAAATCAAAAATACTTATTTTTCCTATCTTCCCGCTGCGCTGTTTATCCATCTAGATTGTTTTGATGTGAGTTGGTTGTAAGTTTTTGGAGACGTCTGCCTGCTCTCGGATATAATGGAAAGTTAGAACTCAGCTTTTTTTTGAAAAACTCAACAGCAATGAACAAATGTTGCGAGCAGGTTCAGGTTGCAACTATTTTCTTTCTACAGGAATTACACCCCGTGTGCATCCACTCATCAACAAGAGGCTTGTGACGGTGTGGGATGCTAACATTAATGGTATTGTCCTCTGCTGAGCTGTAACTTTACCTAGCTTGGTTGGCTCAATTATCTTGCTTTGGGATAATGAATGAATGCTAAAGGGTAATGCAACACTAGCACTGGTAGAGAAATCTGATTGATTAATGCCAAATATACAGCAATATCTAGCAAAAGTTTGCTTATATTAGCCACCATAAGCTAGTGGTCATAACCAGACCAGGTTATTTAAACGTTAATGGCGTCCTTCTCGGCTGAGCTGCTTCCTTCTCGCTTTGAGCACCACAAGCCGAGAGTCAGCCAGTTCCGTCACATTGGAGAAAAGCCAGGCATCTCTAGGGTATCTCCAAAACTCTGAAACTCACACCAAAAAATAATCTAGATAAACAAACTGTCCCTTCAAAATCACTGTGTTGGAAGTGGAAATACTGACAAGAAACGTTTGAATGGGAAACGTACCCAGCGACGCACACATGGCTCGGCTTTCATCTATCCGCTGTTTACACCAGCTGGAGGCTTTCCGTTCTATAATGTGGTCGGTGTCTTCATCCTCACCATGATTTGTTTTGCTTCCTCTGCTACTGGTCGCAGGCTGCCCACATGGCAGACAGGTTTAATTTTAAAAGTTTGCCCACACACTTTGGTCTTACAGTCACACAGTCATTGGATGATTTCGGCAAACTTCTAATTAAATATTTTAAAAGAAAAAAAGTATTGAGGAATAGTGACGATGCAGCTTCTACTGTGTGGGTTGTGTTTTTTTTGCCATCTTTTGTTTTAGCTGGTAGCAGCGCTAAGTTGCACGCTGCAGTTCGTGGCTTCATTACATTCGCCTCTGTCTCCCTGAATGGCTTCACTGTAATGGCCTAAACAGACCAGAGTCATTGGATAAACAAGAGTTTAGCAGAGGAGTGGCTGGCTCGAGACAGAAGAGGGGTGGGGTGGAAATGGCAGGTTTTTGTGGTGATTCTGGGTCCATATGTCAGCAATTTGAGGGCATTGTGTACCTTGGCCTAAAACAGAGGCTTCATGATCGATGGAGGGGTGAAAATCTCCCAAGTCCCTGGCGCAGAACACAGGCGAGCACAAGGAAATTGCTTTCAGCTGATAGCTTCATTTTGGTTGACATTTATCAAGTGAATTACCCCTGTTCCTTTCAAATGTTTACTACTACTAGCACCGCCTTTTGACGTACGTTCGTGTGCGTGCATGCATACGTGTGTGTGTGTGTGTGAGTGTGACTGCATGTGTGTGTGCAAGAGAGGGAGTAATAGAGGTTTATCTTTGTGGACGTTCTGCTGTGTCCTTTGGCGATTCCTCACAAAAATATACAAGAGCAAATTTGTTCGGTAAACGTTTGATTTGACAGTCTCGCCTTTTTGTTCACTGCCGATGCTTTTAAGGAAAAGATAACCAGTTACACATTTTAAACCTACAGCAGTAACTCATAGCAAGCTCTTTTTTAAAGCTGTTTTTTTTTTTTTTTTTGTTATTTTAACGAAAAGCGGTGATATCTGATTCTTCCATGACAGAGATGCAAGACTTTTGCGGCTACCCAGAAAGATCTGGTTGTATGGTCACGTGTCACTGTTGGTCAAAAACGGTCCCCTTCTAGTGCCGGGGGGGCGGAATCTGCAAACTGACTCATTCGTGTCAGTTGTATTGCAGCATCTAGCTAACGTTTGCCTACATTAGATACAGGTCACATCGGACCGAGTGAGGCTGAAGTAGCAAAAGTACATTAAATCGAGCAAGAGTGCCACTGAGTTCTTATGAATTTGAGTTTTTCATCTGTTAATTCTTCTCTGAAAATTTGCATGGTCTCTCTTTGAAGAATCAAAATGGGATTTTAAAAAAAAAACTGTTGCAGAGCGCTTACTGAATCCAATTTCAGCCGTCTACTGTATTCAGAAGTCACAAATATCATATACAGCCGTGCAAAGTACAATTTAAAATGTGAGTATCGCTCTCTACCTCAGTCTCTCCATCCTCCATCTTACTTCATTCCTCCCTGTATCTCTCTTCGCACTCTCCTGCCTCTCAGTATCGCCACTTTTCATGCAGATTTTCTCTCCCTGCATTATTCATGTCTATTGAAAGAAGCCCAGCACCATGGTCTAATACTACAGTAGTTTGCCACAAAAGACCAGCATTATACTGTATAGCCGCTGTCCGCCCGTGAAAGAGGATAAAGGATGTATACGTGATTCCCCTCTGCTTCCTGCCCTCCTGTGATTACACTCCGAGCATCGAGCCGCGGTGCTCCTGCAGCAGCTGAACCGCTGAGGAGGCCGCAGAGCCGGGGCGACGACAGAGCCGACCACTTCAGAGGAGACGGAATTGGATCGATCCCACAACAAACACACACACACACACACACACACACACACACACTCGCTAACACAGACACCTCTCATCTCTCTCTCTCTGTCTCTCTCTCTCTCACTCTCTCTCTCTTCTCATCACCTCTGGAGTGTTAAGAGCGTCAGAGTGTGAGAAGCCACCCTGAAGATCTCATCAAGGATCCAATCAGCGCGTGAATGCCAAATGCGCACTCCTCTTGCGATGTGATGATGGAGGCAAAGGCGTCGAGAGAGCCTGTCTGGGGGGGTGAGGAGAATCCTCTGCATATGCAAATTGGAACAAAAGACTTAAATGGATTTGATGTTCTTAAGAGTGTCTCTGACCCTCGCTGGAGAAGAATATGTGCAGATTAGCCCATTAATATTTATAGATGTAATTGGTTGAGCCGTGTGGCATGTGGCCGCGCCTGGTATAATGCGCACCACGTTTACGCCTAATCCAGGTGGGTGCTCTTACTGCCTCTAACAGGGAAATGGGCGGCCATTTTAGGAGGAAGCTGGATATCCTAATAATCAGGTAAACTAATACCGGGCGGCGAGAGTGTTTCCTTCCGGAGCTCTTGGCCCGTCAGTCATTCACCGAATTGCTCCTGTCTGGTCTGCGAGCCATTTTAACTCATTGGAACGTGCGCTTCCCCCCCACGTGTATTTAGAAAAGGACCACACGGGGCCCCTCTTGGATAGCCTCTCCTACACCCACGAGGAGGCTCCCCAACCATCGTAGGGACCGACCAGACGCTCCGAATCACACACACACACACACACAATCTGAACAAAGCGTTCCTCAGTCTAAAGTGGTTAAACTGTCATTTCAAATCGTCTGGACATCGTGATTACCGGCATGGGAGGAATTATATATTTAGCTTTATGTCCGTCGCCATTTCCTCCCCCCGCCCTGATCTGAAGTGACTAGCCAGTAGTGCCCTCGATATTACTATCTCTGAGGAGTTGAAACCTTCCCCCGGGAGACAAGTGTAATCAAGGGCTGCCAGCAGGAGAGAGGGAGAGGGAGGGAGGATGAGAGGTGTGGGGTGGGTGGTGGTGGGTGGTGGTGGAGACCTGTAGTGATGGGGTGGTGGAGGGAATGACAATGGAACCAATTTGCAGATACATCTCTACGTCTAAATCCTTAAAGGCATGTGAGGAAATAACAGAAAATAGATAAGAAGCTGTCAACTGGCAGGATCTGCTATTTATTGAAAGTTTTATGTATTTTTTTTACAAAGTATGTTAATATATCTGGACATTATTTTCATGAAAAAAAAGAAATCCTCTTCTTTTGTTGTAGAAATTCATCAAACACGTCTCTGAGCTAACACTATAGGAACATGCTTGGTCTGGTTGAGTTCTGTGGAGGAAATTCTAATCGGAAAAGGATAAATACTCTATACTGATAGATTTTCAAGATCGGCTGTTTTACTTTGTTTATATTTGCAGGATTCTTCTAAGTCGCCACCTTTCTGGCTTCAAACAGTGTGCTGGGGACCTTATGACACTGTAAGGACAGCTTGTTTATTCAGTCATGGAAACAAATAAATATCTCTGAGTTTGTATTACTGCCTTATTGATATTGTCAAATATTACATTTATGAGTTTGAATTTATTTTCCGTAACTACACAGTGCCCCTCAATAAGTGCAAATCTGTCATCAATTTCTTGCCGTGTTTATATTTACCTCAAACATTGACGTGATGTGTTTCAATTACATGAAGTATATAATTCAATGCATAGCGTTTCTATCATGTAGAGTTGATGTGATGAATCAAATAACTAAGTCTACTGAAATTAGGTTAATGCAATTTTGGAAGAATTATACCTCAAAGTAATACATTACATACTGATTGCTTTCATGTGATGTATGTGCAACATGTGCAATTGAATTA
>CAEMYA010000179.1:5906127-5922750 GCA_903131615.1 Diplodus sargus | reverse complement strand
TCATAGTCTTCCCTGTTAGCGCCTGAATTTCCACCGGTTTACATGAACCGACAGGCGGACGTTCATCACAGCTGTTATGGATAGAAGACCTTATTCACTAACGTGCTGAGCAAAGCAGAAAAAAAACCTCAAAAGAGGTGTCTGCAGTGTTTGTGTGCTTCAGGAGGAAGTTCATCTTGGTGTTCTTTTAACTACTATATTGTTAACCAGCTGCGACAGTTTCACCTAGTAATGTTTTCAGTTTGTGTGTGTGTGTGTGTGTAGCAAGATGCCCTCTGGGTTACATCATTAAGATACAAGAGAAAAACTGCCATGAAGAACTACATGTTCGCTCATTGTGATACATGTACTAAGATTTAAGATCAATTTAATAATCATCCTAATCGATCCTCTGTACGTTTACTCAGCATTGGAATTAAACCTTATGAAGCATCCTTAAGAAATAATGCTGTTTCTGGGCATTGTTAGGGTCGTATCTCGGTTACTGCGATGCTGATAACCAGGAGCATGAAGCCTCAGCTCCACTGACGTAGATGTTGTGTCTTTTTAAAAAAAAGGGAACAACTCGTGTTTTTGTTGATGTTGAGCAGCAGGTTGTTCACGGTCAAACACTCTGCAAGATCGTTGATTTCCTCTTGAGTCTCTAAGTCTCTAGCTTTGTCTGTCTGCTGTTTGAAAAAAAAATAAAAACAGCTGCTTGCTACGTGTAAAACACAAGGTTGAGAGGTGAGAGCTGTGAGACTGAACCAAAAGAAGTAAACAAATGAAAGCTGCAAGCAGCGACGATCGGGCCCTCGCCGCCCACCTACGTCAGGCTCAGGCGCTGTTGGAGGAAGCACACATAGATGTTTGCGTGTGCACGTTTCCTGGACGTGGTCTGAATCTGTGAAATAACACTTCTTTTGATGATGAGAAGCTAGAAAAGAGCCACAGCTGTTAATCATAAGGGAATGCAGAGTAAGTCAATGACAAGAGTCAGCTGTAAGGATGTGTGTTATCTTGCAACTTGTTGCATTTAGCATGATTGATATAAGTATTTCATGTCAGCAACATTTGTGTCTTGAAATAATTAGGAAACATGACTACAGTTTAGTAGGTCTATCTGCAATGGTTTCACAAGTGCCACATGTATTGTTGTGTTCAAAGGCCTTCATCTGGTGTGGGAACATGTTTCTTTTCATGGTGGTGGGTGATTAGTAAAGAATGTAGAGGATAATGAGAAATCATGCATTAACATGATGGGTACAGAGATGTTAAAAACAACAACAACAACACAATTACCATGAAAATCATGATGTTAATTTCTTTAAATTGAGACAATATTTGTTGTATTTCACAATGTATTATTTGATGTAACGTTTGTGTGTGTGTGTGTGTGTGTGTGTGTGTGTGTGTGTGTGTGTGTGTGTGTGTGTGTGTGTGTGTGTGAAATCAAAGCAAAACCACCAAAGCCAAATAGAACCCACACAGCAACATTCCATTCCGCGCCAATATACAGGCAGGTTCACAGAACAGCATTTCTTGTGTCCAATTTTTCATCGAACGCAGACACAGCATTGTTTACGTGAGAAAGAAAAGTGAGAAGCAAGGTGACGGTATCTGTTTATCAGAGACAGCAACAGCATTTTTCTGAGACCAGAATACACTAGCCGAACGAAATGGAGAACTCTAGCGAGCGCCCCGCAGACATGTCTCGCGAGAGACTTATCCAAGAGCTCGAAGACACCAGAGAGCAGCTGAAAAAGCAGAAATCCTTGAAGGAGATGTTCATCAACAGGGGGAAAGAAACCACCAGAGAGCTGGAGCGTCTGAGAAAGTACAGCGATGATGCAACTCTCAGCAATGCAAAGATAGCTACTCAGGTGAGGGACAACACCAGGCAGAAGAAGAAGAAGGATCTTCATAAAGATTACGAGGAGCTGAAAGTTGCCCATTTAATCAACGAGGAGAAATATCAAGCTGACCTCCAGGCAGAGAAGGACAAAAACAATCTCCTTCAGAAAAGACTGGATCAGATCAGTGTCTCCTACAATGTGCTCAGACTCGTGTAAGTATTATATTGCATATATTATGTGTATACATATGACAGTTACTGTGTAGTATGTTCATCCTCATACTAGTCTCATCTCATTTGATCTATTCTTATGTTAGGTACGAGACTGATGTCATTGAAGTCAGACAGCAGGTTGAGACCCTCCAACACGAGCTTCAGAAGGAGACCCAGCAAAGAAAACTCCTTCAACAACAACATGAGGAGCTGAAAATGGCACAAACATCCAGCCAGGACAAGTTTAGTGCCGAGCTCCAGGTGGAGCAGCAAAAGAACAACCTTCTTCAAGAAGAACTGGACAGGATCGGCCAAGGGTACGAATCTGAAGTCATCACTTTGAGACAGCAGGCTGAAAGTCTGCAGCGGGAGCTTGAGAAAGAAGTCAAGGCTCACGCAGAAACAGTGTCCAAAGGCTTGCAGGTGATTACCAACTTGAGGGCTGAGCAGGATGACCTCCGTCACAGGATGACAGAGGAAATCAACAATCTCCAGCAAAACACCCTGGAGAAGGAGGAACGTTATGAGAGACAACTGGAGGAGCTGAAAACTCAGCTTGCTGTTCAGATCTCTCTCAACCTCCAGCTCTCCACAGAGCTTAAGGCGTTGAAGGAAGCTGAAGTCCCCGAGGAGAAGCCGTGCGAGCAGGAGTCTACTGCTACTGCCTCGGCCCCCGCACTTCTGGATGTGACCATAATCCTTGCAGAGAAGGCGTGCGAGCAGGAGTCCATCGCTCCTGCCCAGGCCCCCAAACTTCTTGACGTGACTCAAGTCTCCAAGGAGACTCACCCAGGCAAACCAAAAAAGTCTTCCTGGAAAAGAGCCCGTCACTTTCTAGGACTGAGGAAACCACAGAAGTGGAAGAAGTAAGATGGCTTCAACAACTAAAGCTGTCACAATCGCCATCGAACATCAACATCAAGGATATCTCCACTGTGGACACCAAGTAGATACCACATGTCATCTGTGGTCGGGCATGGGGGGGGGCATTACATCAGCGTTACCTCCAATACAGCAGCAAAGTTATGTGCTGTCTGTGTGGAGTTAAAGGGATATCCCGGTGTAAGTTTAATCCATGGTCTAACACATCGTGACACCGAGTTAAGACCCCCCCTCGAGAGATCAAGTTAGCAGACCGCTAGTTCACGTAGTTTTAGCAACCTCAGAAATGACCGTACGATAACATAACATTGCAGTATATGCCTCCAGCAAGAAACAGCTAACGAAAAGCCACAAATGATGCTCAGAACAGCACCAAACTTCAGCAACAGTACAAATAGGGTCTCAGCACATTGCTTGAGGCATCAAACCTCCGCTGGTTTAGCCGGATTGCTATTGTAAAGTCAACACAACTCCCAACTCTCCTGCCGCAGCTTCTTGTTGTGGGGAAGTCCCGACGAGTCGATTACCAAGTGCAGCAGAGTTGCAATTTATGATTATATACTCCATGGAAATGCAATCAAAGTTCATATGTGTCTTACCTACTAGTTTATAACAGTTAGTATCGAGAGTGGACGGGGAAAAGAACGGAATTGAGCATTTCTAACTGCACCAGGTAATCAACTCTCAGGGCTTCCCCACAACAGGAAGCTGTGGCAGGAGAGTGGTGAGTTGCGTTGACTTTACAATAGCAATCAGGCTAAGCTAGTGGAGGCTGGATGCCTCGAACATTGTGCTGGGACCCTATCTGTACTGTTGCTGAAGTTTGGTGCTGTTCTGAGGATCATTTGTGGCTTTTTGAAGGTGGTTTGTTATTGGAGGCGTACGCCGCGATGTATTGTTATCTGCGGTCATTTCTGAGCTTGCTGAAACTACGTTAACTAGCGGTCTTCTAACTTGATCTCTCGAGGGGGGGTCTTACTCGGTGTCACAGTGTGTTAGATCATGGTTGGAACTAACGCTGGAATATCCCTTTAACGCGCCCTCCCTATGCCTCTGTGGGTTTTCTCCGGGTGCTCCGGTTCCCACAGAATTTTTTTAATTTATTTTTTTGATGAAAAAATAAAATTTGGAAAGAAAAATTTAATTACTTGTTCAAATGGCTTTATTCTGTAGTATGTATTAGTAGTAGTTGTACAGCAATATATGTAAAATGTATGGTATTGTCTTTCTTGAGGTGGGAACACATTTTGCCTCTCAAGTGGTATTTCATTTTTTTGCACAGTCAACATGGTCTGTGAAATATCATGATGAAGAGGGACATAACATTCACTGACTAATGAAAACTAACTGAGAAAAACCCCTCAGAGCTATGCTTGCTCTTTGACGCTGTATATGAAACACACTTATCAATACCAGCATGCTAACATGGCCAGAAGCTGAAGGCTAATATGTCAATGCAAAGTTAAGTTGATCACGTTCAATGGGCGTGCTTTAATAACAGTAATAATTAAAGCTGCAAGCAGCGATGAGCGGGCTCTCGCGGTCCACACGCGTCGGGCCATGCTGCCGTCGGGGTGTGCCACGTAGATGTACCTAGGGCAAGACCCTCTACATGTTTGAGCAATTTGGAGTAGATGGCAAATTGTTTGTGGAAGTTATACTGAGTTGATAGTTTTATGGCGAAGCATCAAAATGGAGCACGCCACCAGGTGTGACGTAGGTGAACGCTTTTGATAAGTGTTGTCCACAGATGCTACTTGGAAAGTTTGGTGCAAATCGGTCAAATGGCCTAGGAGGAGTTGGAAAAAGTATGTTTATGATTTTTTCACAGAACTTTAGTGGCTCATGGGGAAGTAGTCACCTGGGTTTCATGTTGTTCAGACAGACCAATGTGGAGATATCTAACACTTCGTGTTTTGAGCAAAATGTGCAGGAAGTTGTTATTTAATAACTTGAGTATTATTTGGAATATCAAAATTATTTTAATAACTTTTTGTCAGGAGAGTCCACAGATGCTCGGTGCAAAGTTCGGTGCAAATCGGTGAAATCACCTGGCAGGAGTTTGAAAAAGTAGGTTTGAGACATTTCGCGAATTTGCAAAAAATTAAAAACGGTATACAGAAATGGGCGTGGCCTATATGATGAGATTCAGCACAATTCAGTGAACGCGTGGATATAAGGTTTTTGAATGTGCGACAAAGTATATGTGAGTTATAAGTCAAAACGCTCTTGGTTATAGCGCCACCTAGCGGTGGAAATTGAGGACGACAATAGATTATGAAATTTTTCAGCAGGTCTGACATACATTCCAAGTTTGGTGAGTTTTGGGGCATGTTCAGGCAGTGAAAAATGCGATCATTAAGGACGAATAAGTGGTCATTCTTAAAACAACAGGGACCTCGCCGGTCGAGACCTGCCCGGGCCCTAACAAGGGGCTGAAAGACACTCAAATGCTCAGTAAAGCTGAGAGGAATGGTAGAAGTAGCTGATCATTCTCTTTGGACTCACCACTAAAAGTAAAACCTCTCACATTACCCTGTGAAAGTGTGACCTTTTAAGAGAAAAATATAGCGTGAGTGTGTGTGTGTGTGAATTATGATTTTTGTTGCCTGCACCTGTTTCTGTGGTAGTATAAAAATAAGATAGTGTGAAGATAAGAACCGCAGTCGCCTGCAGCGGCAGGGTTTTTTCTGTTAACTGACTGTTTCCTGGATCCCTTTGGCCCTCTCATGACCCTTACAGCCCACTGTGCATCATATCAGCTGCAACATAAAGTACGTTGACCACATTTCATATCTGGAGGCCGTCATTCTGCCTCACGGTTAGTCTTTAACACCTCTGAATTTATAAGATAACTAAATCCTCATACAGAGAGGGTTTGAGGGAGTGACAGAAAAGGAAACAGCAACATGGTGACTGCAGAGCTTTCGACTTTTGACTCACAATCAGCGGCTGCAGTGCCAAAAACACAGTCGAGCATTTCATGAAACTTCAAATCTGCACGCATCCGAAGGTTGCTGCTGTCGAAGATGACCAGTGCAAAAGAAGAAGGGTGGCCGAATAATGAGTCAAACATGCGTGATACAAACAGGACATCGTGCTGACTGAATGAAAATATGAATTACTCATACAACTGCTGGTGAGATGCGAGCAGTGACAGAGAAAGAAGAAAATACAGAAATAAAACATAAAAAATAAAAAAAAACTGTTTTAATCGAATGTTACTGGAATCTACGAGGGACTTTGACAGGAACACTGACCGAGTCACTTCCCGTTTCGATAGCGGCGCTGACAAAACTGATGCTGCTTTGCTTGCAGTCTAGCAAGCGACCCTTATGACGACCTTTTTTTTTTACAGAGCCTGACACAGAACAGAAACAGAAACAACTGGGATCATTAATCAAGTGTTTGAAGTATCAGCTCTGTTGAAAGCAGAGACTTTGGTGCAGCGCTGAAACCACTTCTCGAAGTTTCATTAATAGTGTGAATAATACAGCGGTGGATTACCGACTGTACCGCAGAGTTTCTCATCCAGTGCTGCAGAGAATGGGGTGAATGATGTACCAACACTAAAAAGGGGGTTGGTAAGATATTTTAGGAGATTTTTTGGATGTGTTTGTTAAAAATCTCTTAAAATGTATCACAAGAAACCAAATGAAATCAAATGATTTGACAAAAAAAAAAAAAAAACTGAAGCTGCTTCGCTTGCAGTCCAGCAAGCGACCCCAATAATGATCTTCCTTTTTCCTTGCAGCCTGACACAGAACAGAAACGGAAAGAAGTGGAATCATTAATCAAGCGTTTGAATCGCAGCTCAGTAGAGAGAAGAGAGTTTGGTTGTGGAGCTGAAACCTCTTCTAGGAGTTTCATGAACTCTGTGAAAAAAGGGGAGGTGGTTTACCAATTGCACGGTGGAATTTTTCACCCCTGCCTCGAGAGAATCGAGTAAAAGACACACTGCCATTAATGACAGATATTTTAGAGGCATTTATAAAGAATCTCTTAACGTCCCCACAAGAATCAACGGCTGTCGAGACATGAGGTTTTTTCAGATGTGGTCAGCGAAGACAACGGCACACGGCCACTGATGCTGCAGTTTTTCCTCCTCGCCTCCAGTTTTGCCCGGTGGCCAGTTGCAGTATTGCAGTGAAAAATTCCATAATGCACCAAAAACATTTTTTTTTACCATACTGCCATTATAAAAGGAACGTCTGCACTCGTCGAGAAGACGACTCAAACTGCAAACACAGTGAATTACGGCTCTTTGTATTGTGTGCATTTTTGAGCAATCAAAGTTTTCCTTGGGCCGAGAAAAGCAATTTAAATACCACTGACATCATCTCAGGGTTAAGTTTGTGGGCTGAGTGGGAACTCCCACGTAGGGCCTGCGGGAGAAACTCTACCGCACATATTATTCACTGGGCCGCATAATCAGGAGGTAAACCCAGTAGATAGAAAAACGGTTTGGCATGTTCACCAGGGAAGAAATTTCATTTTGACCCATCTTTTTCATTTTGACCCATCTTTGGGTCCATTGAAAGTCTAGCACAGACAGAACATAACCTGAATCGAACCATAGCACAAAGCACACACACACACAGTCATGCACAGTAAATGCGAGGCTGAGCACTCTTTTCAGACTGAGGTATGTTTGTGATGGCTGTTTTGCTCATGTTTACGTGACTGTGGCATTAACAGAGTTGTTTATTTCTGTATTTGTCACACTAAAAAGGCCAGGAGAGCTCGTGGAACGTAGCAAACTAGCCGCTAACACGCCTCCCAGCTTATCTCAAGAGCCACGAGGCAGTTGGTGGCCGTGCAGTCGGGTTGTGCACTTTGGAGGGAGGCAGGACGGAAGGGGGTGGGATTTTAGTTGTTGTTGGATACTTTCCAGATCCAGCTTGCTCCTGTTTGTGTCTATAATCCTACCAACACTAACTTTAAACAAAAAACTTGTCAAAGAGGATTATTATATTTACAATTTTTAATCAAAACGTGAACAGGGCTGGCAAGAATAAAAAAAGTAGGTTTTACATAGTACAAGTACAAGTACAAGTACATAACATAGAATTCAACCATTTTGGCAGCATTATAGGGCTTCTACAAAATCTGACCACACAGTCAGGGTAAAAAATGACCAATATCAGATAAATGTTCATTTAAAAATCCTTTTTGATCATGAAATCAGTATTTCACAGTCTGTGTTTTGAGCTCCAGCAACTTTTCTGTCCCAACTGTGTCCCTGAAGGTGGGGCAGTCTCCCGGGCAGGCGGTGACCAGGACCCTGCAGCTTCCTTTTTCACTTAGAAACTTTTTTAGGGACTCATCGAAATATTGGTTCCCTTCTCTGTAGCCGTCCAGCAGCAGCAGGACCTCTCCGGATCTGGTTAACACAGTCCTCAGCTCATCCTCTGTTGATATATTTTTCGTGAGAGAGAGTTGAGCTGTTGTTTCCTGAAAAAAGTCATGGATCACTTTGGTGCAGTCGACATAGAGGAGAAGTCGGATGGTGTTGAGATCAAGGACGTGAGAAAGGGCATGTTTGGGCCCTTCAGTCCAAGAGGAGACCAGGATGTGGGCTACATATGTCTTTCCGCTTCCTGGGGGTCCCTCGAGAAAAAGTGTCTCTCCAGCTTCTGGGAGTAAATCTTGGAGATTCACAGGCTTGCCCTCACTGACAAAAACAAAACAAGAACTGTGAGTGTAAAATCCACAGGCTCGTACAAAATATAAAAGCATTGACTTCAACTGTCTGCTGGAAATGCCCCTTTCACATCAGCATTTACAACAAGGAAGTTTCACAGACTCAATTCATTTCACTGGAATTGCTGATATCCGTGGGAATGCTCACAGTAGTGAAATAAGTTTGACCAATTAAAAAAAAAATTGCACTGCTGGCCAAAATCTAACTGTCTTGACAGTGTTGACTTCAGAGCTGTCGTTTCGAATGGAATATAAAGAACAGGTGAAATGGTTGCTCTTTCAAGAAATGAGATCATGAAAGCAGAGTCTGGCATCCTTATGATGTATTCAGAATTTTGTGTTGTGACTCACCTGTTTTGCAGCCTTTGCGACAGCTCCTCTGCACCGAAAGCTTCCATGCAACGTCTCGCATCCGAGCTGAAGAAGGAGTTGGAGTAATGAGCTTTCACAAACGCCCCCAGATCTTCCTCTGTGCAGACTGCAGACGACAAATCAGACCTGATTATGATCTTATAACAATCATTTTATTCGGAAAAATCTGATCATGTGAGAAAAAAAACCCTTTGATGTTTCGTTGCTGGGAGGATTGTGCAGGCTGATATTTTTACAGTAATTACAGGGAAGTTTAAGTCATGTGGTCCAGCAGTCTCACAGATTTCTGGAGGAAGTTGCTGAAGTCTTACTGATTTGTCTTTTCTGAGAGGCTTGTTAAAAACCCTTGAAACTGTGGGTGTCTTAAAGTAGGAAAGTTTTGCACTAAATCGTCTTTCACCAGGCATTTCCAAATAGAGCACAAAGAAACAAAACACAGGAACTACCAGTGACACCAGTTTATATTCAGTGTCACGGGAAAGGAAATGTGTCTGACCATTTTTAAGACTTAAAAGACTCTCGATCGCTTTGTCGACTTACCGAAGCATAACTGGCAACTATTCCAGTAACTGATCAATAACTGAAGGAATTTAAAAAAAACATTTACTGGTTTCATTGGCATTTTATCAATATCTTATCTGTTGGTTAACTGAATATCAGGTCAGTTATATAAAGGGCTGTAGGTTGTGGGAAATTGTGATTGTGAAAATGTGATTTTTCACTATTTACTGACACTTGTAGACAAAACAATTCATTGCGAATATAAAGGGTTTGTTGCAGCCTTCACCATTTTATACATGAAATCCTGTAAACAATAGCTTTAAGAGGCTTTAGAGTGACTTACCTTCTTTAAAAATAGCTGTCTCTTCCTCATTTTCTTTTGCTACTTGTAGACCTAATGGAGAGGAACAGTGATGTCAGAAAACTACCAGAGAATAATAACATTTACAGAAGTACTGATAATAGGTTGTGCTCTAGTTATTAATAAGCAATTATCAGTGTTTGCTACAAGGATTGCAGTGGTGCAAATGCACTTTCATGCATCTCGATGCAAGTTGAAATCAAGTTAATCGAACGTATGTGTACAATTGTGCGTTGTAATGTACAACAGTAAAGCTTCTCACTTCTGTATTCAGGAGAATAGGAGATGAGTTGCACGCAGTCAATAGTTATAATGATCTATTGAATAGCTACGTGTCAGTCAGGTGAGCTTCATTGGGCATTTTACTGATACAACTTTAACTGCAGGTTTAGTGTATGACTGTAGGTGTTATTTATCTGTAACCTGTAAGAGACCACGTAAGGTTTAGCGCCACATTGGTCGCATGCAGCACAGCCTCTTTGGGGGCATTAGCAGGCCTTTAGACTTTTTTTTTTCATTCGAGGCACACTTCGTATGATTCATCACACAATTTACCGTCAGAGTCAATTGCTAACCATTGCTCAGTGGTGTGATAAAAGAGTAGATGCAAATGAGCATGGTATTCACAGCAAAAAAGGCGGCAACAGCCAGACAACCGTGGAATAGACAATACCAATAGTACAATGATTCACTGCAGTGGAGGAGGCAATTCTGAACACAGTGTCAGGATACCCCATAAATGTGTAATCTCAACCTTCTTCCTGGAGAGTGACAGAAACTGTGGGTGTCTTTCATTTAGACTGTGAATAGGGTAGAAGTTCATAATCAGCAATCAGCAGAGCATCAGTTGTCCCCGTGGTTTCCTATTTCCTTTAGTCTAATGCAACACTTTGCCCCCTGAGAGGTCACTCCTTCTTGTGAAATACTTTCGCTGCTGCTGTTGCATAATGCTTTGGCTTCAAATAAGTTTGATTTTTATTCCGTGACTCTGGTTGCAGTGACTGCCGCTCCATAACACATATTTTCTAATGGGTGTGACGTTAACTACAAGCAGGTGTTTTTGAGTGTGTGTAGTGAATTGTACCGTTGTGTTTAGACTCACAGACGGCAGCAGAAACAGAACCATCACGACTGTCGGCCAAAAGGTTCCTGGTACTGGGAGCGCTGGAGCCTATGGAAAAAGACATTGCTGTTCATTTAGTTTGTTGGTGCAGTGTGTGTGTGTGTGTGTGTGTGTGAGAATTTAGTATAAGGATTTTAAATGGAACGTTGTTTAAAAGCATCGACATGGCTCTTTTGTATACTTAGCACCTGTGTTACACTGTTTATGGGGTGGTGTTATATAATGTTTTAGCTCTAAATTAGCGTTATTTTTTTACTTTATGGTAAATGGTTTGCATTTTTATAGCGCTTTTCCAGTCTAACGACAGCTCAAAGCGCTGTACAATACATGCCACATTCACCCATTCACACACTGATGACAGAGGCTGCCATGCAAGGCGCCAACTGCTCACCAGGAGCAATTTGGGGTTCAGTATCTTGCTCAAGGACACTTCAACATGCAACTAGGGGGAGCTGGGATTCGAACTGGCAACCTTCCGATCACTAGACGACCTGCTCTACCCACTGAGCCACAGCCGCTGATAGCTGTATTCTATCAGATTTTTCTTCACAACGTATGATATTTTCTCCTTTAAATCTTTTTCTATGTGTTCTAGTAAGAACATTCATTGCTTTATCTTTTGTTTTTGTGCTGTATAAATAAATGTTACAACAGTTACTTGTATAACTTGAAGTGATGGACAGTGTATAGAGCTTTTGATCCCGTTCAGCTGGCACTAAGACTCTCTGGTGTGTGACAGCTTTTTTAAAAATTGCAACCTGACACTAGCGTAGATAATAACCATACGTAGGTTTCCGGACCCGTAACGGAAGTAGGACTTCTTATCATGTTCACACAGTCATATATAACCAAAGTGGGCTTATACTGAAACATGTAACAGTATAAGCCTGCTTCTGAAATGATGGAGGTGTCTGTTCAAGGCGTTATACAAACAACAAAAATGTGCTATACTGAAAAACCACCCATGCATTCACAATCAAAACCTCAAATTCCCCACACACATACCAAGAGCGAGCTGGGTGTTTCCAAATCTGGTGGTTTAGACACATGCCATGTCCAAAATGCTAAGTCATGCTCACATGAAAACATGTTGATTGAGTCACGCGCTGCTAAAATTCCCTTAAAGGCAAATGGCAAACATTACGGTGCCAAATCCAATCTAAATGTAGCACCGCTTTACCTACTTCCTCTTCTTCTCACACTCCAACATGTCAACGACCTTTACGGTTGAAATGACACAGTTGTTTACTGACAGGGTGGAACTTTTTCTGCCTATTTGACAAAAACAACCTCATTCTTTCCAGAGTCACTGTGTGAACATCATCCTGAAGGTGACAGTGAGAATGCTTACAATGAGAAAACGATGAAATGAATTTGCAAACAACTGGATTATCCACTTCCATATCCTGCAGATATTCCTTCAGTCCACATCCTGAAAAGGAAATCCTTCCCAACCTGTTAACATTCTCCCTATTCTTTAACCTTTCTCCCACCTGGCAATTTCATTTGTTTATCTCCAGATTTCATACAAATCAATTAGCTGTTTCTCAGCTTCTGCTTAGAATATCCGTCACCTAGCTGGCAACCGAGCACAGCATCAGAGGTGAGTGTAGGCAAAAGACCAAGACTGAAAAATCTCCCTATTTTTCGCATTTGTCACTTGAATATTTCACTATAGATGTATGTAGATTTACTGTGCATTTTTATACATAGTTTAAACCATTTGAAACAGATTTTTGTTGGAGTTCTCTGCCTCAATTTTGCCATGATTTCTGTCAGCTACAGTGCATATCTCGAAGTTGACCAGCTTTACTGCAACGTATACATAAAGAATTGAGTGAGTGGTTACCTTTTCGTCGTCTAAACATGAGCACTGCAACGATGATGACAAGCAGTATCACTCCGATGCTGAACAGAACGATGAGACCGTCGTTTTGTACATGAGGAACAGTCATTTCATCTGTGAACAGAGTGAAGGTGGATTACTGTTAACGGTCCAGAGCGTAGGATTTAGTGGCATCTCGCAGTGAGGTTCCAGACTGCAACCAAAAACTCGAAAGAGCTTTGGTTTGTCCGTTCTAGGCTACTGTAACATGGCAGTGCAACACGGCAGACATTGTGGAAAGAGGACTGCTCCCTCTATAGATATGAAAGGCTCATTCTAAGGTAAACACAATTGTTTGTATATGGTGATATGGTGATGCGAAAACACCATTTCTGCCTGTAAAATCCTACTTATGAGACTTTTAAAGGTCTAATTCGTAAGATAGTTCATTGTTAAGTCTCATTCCGGCTTATCAAATACTGACGTTTTGGGTTGGTCAGTATTTGATGAGTAAAATGTGCCACAAAACACAGTGCTAGACAGGACAGGGCCAGGAAAAGTTTTACACCCAATAGAAACATGCTTAACCAACGTTTGACCACTATGGAAATAACCAAATATACCAAAGACCAACTGTTTCGAACTTCCTCTTACTGGTCAAGAGCCAAAATAATGCACATATGAAAATGATGCTTCTTTGATATTTTGTTTTATAGCTGACTGTGCAAACAGCGGTCTTTGACTTTTATTCTTTTTGCTGTTGTATTTACGCACTGTTTAACTTTTCAATGAATTTTTCAGATTTCAGGTGTTAAGCTTTGCTAGCACAATGCGATGCACTTATATGAGCAGAAACATAAGCAGGCGACATTCACACACACAAACAAGCCACACACTGTAATAGCACTCCTACACACTGCTTCATATGTCAGAGCTGAAACACAAACACACCCACAGCTTCAGTGTAGCAGGGGTAAAATCTTGTAACTCACTCTGGAAAAACTCTGAGCAAGAGCTGAAAAGCTCATTCTTGTTTTATCACCCCCACGTTTAACGTGGTTTGACATTACAAAATGAAGATAAGGACACAGTGCGAGCGCTGACTGTGTTTCCTGTTGTTTTTCTCTGAAACTATTCTGCTCCTTTTTTCTTTCATTCACACAAACCGTGGAAAGTTGGTGCTTGCTTCTCATTTGAACTTTTGGCAAGTTTTTAGTTGGCAGGAGAGAGCTGAGCAGAAATGAGGTGGGAGGGATGCCCGATTGACATGTATAATTCCACTGGCCGCACTTTGACCTAGGATGTCTCATGCACACAGTCAGCATTTCAAACCCCGGCCTGCCTTCACCCTCTCTACAGCTTGGAGGAAAGTAAATAAATATATACCTGGAATATGAAACGTTGCAGAGTGGCCATCTATAAAGGTACACGTGTAGTTGTTCCTGTCTGAAGATGGGACGCGTAACACACTGGTGACTTTAAAAAGCTTGTCTGGTGTGAGTGCAGTGGTGGTGTTGGCATCGACTGTTTGCAGGTTTGCATCCTGCCATGTAACAGACGACTTTGGGTATCCCTCAGATTGGCAGGTTAGCAGCACCTCATTCCCCTCTGCAGCCTTCTGGATGTGTTTAGTCACTGTTTTATAAGGTGCTAGAGGAGAATTGGATAGAAAAGAATATATAATTATGATCAATGATTGGATTTTGATCGGACATCTCAATAAAAGGGAAGAATGTGAGAAGACCCACAGGCTCTCTTTACAAAATTGAGTAATAGTGGTCTTAGTTTCACTTTTACAATGAGTAATATTCCCAACTGCCCAGAAATGACCACATCCTGAGGATATATTAATCACGACTATTACCAGAACAAAGCCCCTCATCAAATAAATACCTTAAACAATTACACTGTTACACAGACACAGACTAGGTTCTTACCTGTTACAAACAAAGTTATCTTTTTGTAATCAGCTCCTTCTCCTGTCATCACCAAACACTGGTAGATCCCAGTATCATTGATCCTGAGTCTGGAGATCTGTCAAGTGACAAAAGTACAGTCCTTAGAGGTCTTCACGATCATATTACATGTTATGCCCTCATACACTTGAACCAAAATCATTAATTCTGCTGCATAGTATTTAAACTCTCATCAGCCTCTGTAAGAATACTGTTTGTTTGTTGGTAAAGTAAGTTTGACCAAAAGGACACTAAAAGACAGCACCCACCCCACCCAAGTCTGTTCAACCCAGCTGTTGTCTGGCAAAAGATGCAGAAGTATGCCCTGCTGTACCACCAGACTACAAAGCAGCTGCTTTCTTCACTTTGTGAGACTCTAAATTCATCCTATTCACACTCTAAACTGTTGAAAATAGATTGTTCTGCTTTTGTGTCTTCTCTTAGTTTTTCCTTCAGTTTCATTTTACACCCCGGGTGTTGTTAAATAACAAACAAACTTCAACCTGTTAACTTTCAGTGTGCCGTTGTTTTTATTTAACACATGCGCTGGCTACGTAATCGTCTCTTTTAACTGCCAATAAACCCCCTGAAGTGTACCTAAACCCCCTCACAGAGGTAAGATCCTAGCACATCACTTGATCCACACATTGCTCTATTTTAAGCAAACACTGCTGTTTTCTGTCCCGTCTCTGCAGTTGTACCTTAGTATCTGATACAGCACTGTGAATACAGTTAGCAATGGGAAATGGGCAAGCATGTGTGACAACATACCATCATATGCTCAGCTGGGAAATTTAACTCTCACATGAGTAAGGGTACACGTAACCACATCAGTTAGGGAAAAAGTTTTAATATGAATGTAAATCTGAACACCTCCTTGGTATTCACCTGCAATTTGGCCCAGCCGTTGTCCAACTCCTCGGTAAGAAGCTTAACTCGGCCCTGATAGTCCGGATTCTGGGACGCAGACCGCTCCACCCAGTTATCGATTCGGTACACTTCCCGAACTGGGTTCGAGGTGACAAAGTGCCAGGTTACCTTCAGGTTGTCTTGAGAGCTCAACACTTTAGGATGAAACCTGCAGCCCATCACAATCTCTCCTCCAAACTCTGCTTTGTACTGGGGTTGCTCAGCCTCAACAGTGAACAAGACTGCAGGGAAATAACACAAAATTGTATAAAGATTAATGTCAGCGGACGACAATGCCTGTATTATATAACAATAATAATGGAGGAAGGAAAATCAAATTATATTTGCTAGATGATTTGACTTGTGTGTCGAATTGAAATAGAAAGGTTGCAACGTTTGTCCTGTTTGTTCTTCTATTTGTCTGTCCACTGCTTTACAGAATTCATATTATACCCCAAGTAATCACAGGTCATGTTAGGCTACATGCATATTCCTAGCATGTTTGTTACTGATAAAACCCACACAGACATATTGTATTGCACGCACACTCTTATAAAATGGCCTTGAATGACCTCATATGTTGAGCACGGTCTCGTGACTGACAGTCAGTCTGTCCTCAAGTAATTGGGACAAATCTCTTTACTTGGAAATCGAGTCGAGAGTGAATGGACTCAGAAAGTACCTTGTTTATCCAAAAGTAATGATGGGTCACGGGCAAAAATAGCAAAAGTTTTTTTTTTTTTTTAACTCCTAATGGGGGAGTTAGTTAAAGATGAAGACCCCCTTGCTCTTCTAGACCCTTACGTCAGAGATAGGGAAACTCATGTTACTGGTCGGCTGTGAAATGAGTTAAACTGACAGTTGTCTAAAAGTGGGAAAAACACGTATGAAGGGAGGATAAGCCAAAGATCTAAATATATATGTATATATATATATATGTATATA
>CAEMYA010000179.1:5839893-5906106 GCA_903131615.1 Diplodus sargus | reverse complement strand
ATATATATATATATATATATATATATATATATATAAATGTATAAATGAAACTGCATTTTGTTATGTTTCCTGGTTCCATTCTCTGCAGACTGTGGGGCGCAATCTTTGTTGAATAAATAATTAATAACCTCTCTCTGTTTTTATATTTCACTATTACTAAAAGTTATTCCACGACACACATATCACACTACTCACCTGAGAGAGACGGCTGAATCATGATTTGCAAAACCAAAACAAAAGCCCAGTCCATTGAGGCCTAAGGAAGAAAGCAAAGGGAGTTTTATTGATGTTGAAAGCTTTTGGCCATGTTACTGGCAACGTGAGTCATTTTACTGAAAGGGAGCCAAATGTGAATCCCAAAGTGATGTAGTTTACTTCTTAACTCATTCTAAAACTTGTATGACCGTGAGATAAAAACTGCACCACAGAAGGGGGAAAAAATGTTTTACCTGAAGTACTTCCCTGTTGTTTTATTAATGATAACAAAGAATTGCTAGAAATAGCACAATCATGCTGCTGTTTGACTCTCTAGCTGTGTCAACACACACCCACACACGCACAAATAGCTGTTTGTTTGTTTTTTTGCTGTTCTACAAATCAGGCTTCTGTGGAAAAGGTTTTGTCACATGTATTTCTAAATATACTTGTATCGAAGGTGCCGCACATGAACATGATTGTACATTTGTAGCAATCCTGTTCAAACAAATCTCTGCCCTCGAGTCCAGCATGTCTGCTCCTTGCACTTTATCACACAAATCTCACAGCAGTGAAGTTTAAGGCTGTTTACTGAGCAGATTGTTGGCTGATAAACACATTAGTCACTATCTGTGAAGATTTCCCGTGAAACTAGAAAATAACCATCCTGGTTCTGCAGAACATGTCAGTGATGAATAAGCTCTGACTGTTTGGCTCCAAAGAAGCCGTGCTTGAAATACATTTTAATCAGACAGTTACTCGGTAAAGGCGTTCGGTCATTGTTTCCCAAAACAAAGTAAAAAGACATAAACACTTCGCAAATAGAATAGAAACAACAACAACAATAATAATAATGATATGGAAAAAACCTGAAAAATGACACTAATATTAAAAAAGTAATAAATCATGAAAAAATACAAATCACAAGTAGATAGATGTCATTTAAAAGATATATTATCTAAAAAATAAACTTCAATCACAAGCACTACATGTACAGTAGTGAATAATAATAATATTAATCATCATCATCATCATCATCATCATCATACATACAGCTTTAAAGTTTTGCACTGTCGCCTATCAGTCGGTAATGTGATCTTACCTGTAGATCAAGTCAAGGCTGGTTGTATAAATTTCTCATGAGGAGTTTCCTCCTTCCTCTGCGCTGGAAAAATGATCAGGGCTCTCTGCTTCGCTGCTGTTTATCAGCCACGACAAGGAAAGCCCATCATGATCGAACACACCCACCTACACACACACACACACACCCACACCCACACGCGCGCGGTCGTGTTGTGTGACGGTAAGCGCCCGACACGCTTGTCTGAAAGCCGAGCGACCTTTTTTAATAACAAGACTCGTTCCTAAGTTACTGTCGGTCCTAATTAAGCTAAGCTAACTTTAACACTAACTCGTAAGATTGAACGTGTTTTACGTCGCGGGGTTGAGCTGTCTGTCAACAATTTTAAGCTGAAAAAGTCCCCCCGAAATATTGTTGTCCCCGTTTTGTGAATATAGGTACTAACATTTTAAGTTAAACGTCGTTACGTCCTACAATTTTGAACAACCCCAGACGAGCACTAAGCTAACATTAGTGTACAAGTGCGCGAGCTTAAAGTTACTGAAAAGCAGACACAGTTCTATTACATTCACAGTAACGACCGTTGTGACGGACACGGAAGTACTGTAACTCCCCTTACTGTAAGGAAAGACCTCCTGTACAGGATTATCGCTTCAAAAGCCATAAAAGAGCTGATAATAAAGTCTGAGATATGGGTTCTGGAGATGCGCGTTTTATAAAGACTTACACTCAGGTAAAATTACAAATGTGTTAATATAAAAAAGCACTTAAAAGTTCCTGTTATGCAGGAAAAGTACCCAATGTCAGGATTAAAAATTACAGCAATACAGTTAATGGTGGTAAACCTGTAACTTATTTAAGGGCTGTACCTGGTTGAAGTTAAGCCAATTTTAGTTACTGTTTAATTTGTGAGAGAGAAAGAGAAAGAGAGAAAAAAAAAGCACAATATATGCACAGCCAGGGTTGGGAGGGCTACTTTAAAGGGGCACTATGTATTTTTGGAAAACAAACTCAATGAGATAACAATAACAAGTCAGAAATATGTATTTTTTCCATGACTGAATAAACAAGCTGTTCACAGAGGAGAATTATGTCCCCAAGAACACTGTTCGAAGCTCGAAAGGTGGCAGGGTCCGCCACATATAAGCAAAATTAAACAGTATAAAATTGTGTCATCCTTTAAGGTCTGTTTGTTTATTCAGTTTATCTGGTCATTAAAACAAAGAGTGTTTTTTTGTTTTGTTTTGTTTTGTTTATGTATGAGAATCTGTGGACGTTTCGCTTCTGATTAAAATTTCTCCCCCAAAACTACAAAGTGCACCTTTGGATGTATTCCAATACAGGTACTAATTACCTGTTAAGATACGCAGTCAGTAACATAGTTCAAGAATCACATTGTTAAGGTAATGTAACTTGATTACTTTTGGACTATCTCAATACCAAACATTAACAAATAATGACTAGAGAGAAGAAATGTCAATAGGATGACTCTTATCTACTCTTAATAAGGAGTGTGTCTTTTGTAAGAATACACATGCATTTGGTTTAACTTAAGAGTGATATCACGTGAGACTCTGAGGTGGTTTTAAAATTGTAATCCTGTTTATAATCCCCTTTTTTACTGAAAGTATCTGTCATACCTCTGAAAGTGTAAAGTAGTACAAAATAGGAGATAGCCAAGTGAAGTACAACAAACTGAACACAAAACTTGTGTAAATTTACCTAGTTTCTCTCTGCCACTGAAAGGCTTAGGGACAGGGGTGGAAAAAACACAAAGGGTAGTCCTCAGAAGGCATTTCCCCCAAACATACTCCATCAGAGGGGCAATTTTATTTACCATAGGGGCATCAGAGATGGCACAATGGTTTTGGTTCCACAAACTCTACTTCTACAATAGAACAGTAAGTGCACTGGAATTTTCAGTCAGCGTTTACTTGTTTAAATGTTTCCAAGAAAGTACCAACCCAAACGACAACAACAGAGAGTCATGTCAACACATGTCATTTGGGAAACCTGGAAGTTTGATTGGGAGATGTTCTGATGCAAAACAGTTTCCAAGCTGCCAGGTGGAATTCCCACATACAACAGGCTGATGGATGTGCATCCAATACGCTACAGAGAGACTCTTTGTGTGAATTTCCATCAGTTCGCCTACATGTTGTACATGTTAGGACACGACTTGTTAAGCGAGAATAAGTTCCATGTCTGATCATATCACTGGTGTTGTCACCAGGGTTGTGTATTTCTTTTTATCGCTGTGTGACAAATGTTTAACTTCTACATTATCTTTTGGAAACCCCTCGAAAAACCTCAAATTATAATGGACTTTCTGACTCATCTTGCTGAAAAGTTAAGCAATTTAAGTCATTGCAGGTAACCGTTGTGACATGTATCTTGTATAAACATATTTTTGCTGTCAACACCGGCACTGGTTTTTGACATGTGTGGTTTCAAAGACAGTATGAAAACATTCAGGTTGTGGTGTGTGACCACAGGGGTGTAACCAGGATGTAACAAATACTGACAGCAGAGATACAGTGTGGCAAGGTTCAGGTGGGTTCTTTTGTTATTGATTTTTTACCTTTAGTATGTTTGAATGTACATGCTGTGATAATGGCTCACACTTGAATTATATAAAAAATGAAAATAGGCATTCCTTCCCTAAATTAACATTTATGTTAAAAATAGATAAAGATTTTTGCGTGAACTCATCCTTTAACAAGCATTACGTTACGGACCAAAGAATGTGGAAGACAAGGTTTTATCAGTCCAGGAAGGTGAAATTTGTCCAGGAATCCCCTCCGCCCAATGTTGCATTGATGCGTTAATTAATGAAAAGAGATAGCTTGGATTGATATGGTTCACTGCGGCATGCATGAAGATTTTCATTTTGAATCAGTAAGAACTTAACAAAAAGAAGCTTGGGAAGCTATCTGATAACGCTCCCACAAAGTTGATGTTGTATTAAGAGTATTCAAAGTCCATCAAACCATCCGTTATCTACCGTATACCAGCATGTCCTGTGCAGAGTGCCGGAGCCTGTTCCAGGTCACATTCACGTATAGTTGAGCAGGCTTTGTAATTTCGTCTCATTTTTACTTGTAGAAAGGGAAATTAAAAATAATAACTGCAGCATTACAAGTCATTTGAAAGTTCTTAAGTTAATGCAAAAACAACTGAATACTCTCACTCACAATACACTCTATTTACTCAAAGTGAAGGTTTTATATTCATATTTCAGAGAATTTTTAGATCATGCATACATAGGCTCAGTTATCTTTCAGTCCAATTCATAAAACTTTTCATACCTTCATATTATAGAAGCAGCCACGAAGCACCATTTTACAAGAAATATATCCTACTGAAGAGTTTGGCATGAAATCAACTTAAACTTAAATCCGTGTGCTGTTTTCTTCCGTTCGTGGTCCAAACTTCACACAGTCCGGGGATTGGTTTTAATCCAGACTCTGATATCTACATAATTCAAATTCAATACTTACAAACTCCATCTAATTTTCCGAGCAAACAAGAACTGACTGTTACAGTATTATTAATATTGACTTGGACCTGGACGTTGCCCAAAAACACCAACAGAGGGAGCCATTTCTCAATTTACTGTAAACAGCCTGGGACAAGCCTCGGTCCTTTCAACTCAAGTGCTGTGTTGCTAACTGTATATTTGTCGACCCCACGTTTCCACTTACTCCGAGCAGAATAAATAAGTGATCTCGTTTAAATCATGAATGTTTTTTGTTTTTGTTTTTTTGTAGCCATTATTTTGTTATTTTGCAATGTGTCTAGGATTGTCGTTTGATCTTATTTTGAAAGTTTTGACCGGAAGTACAGTTTTAACGTATTGCCGTTGGTGACTGACAACTCCACGTGACAACAGAGGCGTTAGAAGGAAGTTAGCTGTCTTTGAGGCGGTGCACACACGTCTGTTTTGATAAAGACATGCCCTTGAACCCTCGTTAGTCCTGCTCTTGTGGCCTCTATCATTACAATATTTAACTTACCGTCCGCAAAGCACATTAGGTATGTAAAGCTTTCATTCCTAGCTAGCAAAGCTAACCACTCACTGAAGGTTAAAACCGACGCTTATCAGGTGAAGCACTTGCAGCTGTTTCATGGAGGGTAATTAGCACATATCGTTAGCCTAATTAACTGCCAGGAAAGCCAAAAGCACACAGCTAATACTGCTATCGGCTTGTAATAGCAAAGTGTGAGACGGTGTTAGCATGAAGTTTTGAGGCTAACAGAAGCATTTAGTATATAGCAAGTGAAACACTGACAGCGCCAATACATGTTGTAGTGTCTTACATGGTGTTAATGTAGCTCTGTATACTGTGAATATGAGCACATGAGCATGTTGACGTCTGACTGCGGCGTGATTATGAATTACTGTAACTTTATTTAACAGTATCAACGCCACCATGGGGTTTCTACTGTCTAAATCCATGGACGCAAACTTAAAAAAGCAGCAAGAATTCATGCTCCACAGTGGACGGCTGCAGGTGAGTAAAGCTGCCCCTATTCACTCGTAATGATTATCAACATGGAGAGAAGAAGCTAGTGTTTGCCGGACATGCGTCCACGCGTCCATGCAACCTTGTGGTAGCTGCTTGTGTCAGGTGGGATATGGAATTGAATGTTGCAGCACATAATGCTTAAAGGCATTTCTTGATCTACTGTGACTTGGATCATACCCAGTGTGTGTTGTTTTGAATAAAAGTGTCTGCCAGCTGACTCAATGTAAATGTGCCACTGGCAAGGAAAACGTGTTGTAACAGTCAAAGCTAGATTACGCAATGGGAAAAGCAGGCAAAAGCCCCCACTGCCCAAAAAGTTCCAGGCTGACTGTCTGGCAGTCTGATTAATTGTGATTTTGTTTAGGAATGTGTGAATTCACACTACACTACTAAAGCACAACATCATCTGACACAATGAAGATCATCAGCATTGTTACCTTATTTAGCAATCCGAAAGATTGTCTCAGTGTCAAAAAGTAGTTTTAAGATGTAAGTTAAGTTATATATATGTTAAAGGTGCATTGTTTAAGGGGGCAGTGTTGATGTTTACACAGCAGGCAGTGAACAAAGCCGGATCAAAACTGAACACAGCCTCCAGGCTGTTAGCTGCTAAGCACCCTGCTGTACATCTCACACATCTCTGCCACCTAAGACACCTTTGACATGACATCAGAACTGTTATTTCTTCACATTCTGTTGATAAAATAACACCATTTCGGCCTTGTACTACACATTGTAACTTTGATATTTCAGTTGATGCTGTACTAAGATGGTGCATATTCCTAAAATGATATCGTCTTAATTCAAACATTTATCACACAGCGAACATGATGCTGTGTAATATTCCAGGACAATATATCCATCTATCAATCGGAACTAGTAAACTCAGCCCACATGAATCAAAGTTTGGCCAGTTTGGTCCAAGAGGTAGACTCTAGCCATGATATCAATCTGTCCTATCTATAGGTCTTGTCAGCCTGGCGTCCCTGTTTTGAATCGCACAGGGCCAAAACCAGGGATACAAGCTTCAGTTTGAACCATTTCCATTTAGAAACCACATGTTTTTATTGCACACACATACGAAACAAAGGATTGTGTCTTGTTCTGTTTTTTTTCTTTGCCTTTTCGGTCCAATTTGTTGTGATTTACTCATGCCCGTAAGCTGCTGAGTAGCAGGTGGGATGTCTGACTGTCATAATACCAATAACGTTATCCAACTTCTGCCCAAAAGGTTTGTTGTGTTTTCTTCTCTGTAATTTTATCCTGCTCTCCCAGCTATAAATGCGGAAGATGATGACTAACATTATTCTGTGAAAGCAAAGGTTTGGCAATTGAGTTTTAGAGGGCCCTCATTTGGGTCGTGACAATGACTCACAGCTAAATTTTTGCTGTAGTGGATCTAGATTGTTTCATTGACTGGTAGTTTTCATATTTATAATTCACACTCAAAATCACTTGTAAATACAAATCAATATGACATTTCTCATTTTGCGATTATCTGTCTGGCTACCTGAAGTAACTGGAAGCCTAAGTAACAATGGGTTGTATTTTATCTTATATTCAGAATTTTGATTCATTTAACCTTTCAGATCTTGCTGAACAAAAACCTCCTCAGCGTTGCTAATGGTCAAACGTTATGTTCATGCCTGAAACAGAAAATAATTATGCTGCTTTTATGTCTTCAACAATGAAATAGTATTTTTACATCCGCAAACTTAATGAGTGAGATTGACCCTAGCAATTTCTTATGCATATCTGTGACGCAGCATATGTTTCTTCCCCCTGCATTAGGGTGTCAAAGATGATTGCTTGCCAATGTTTTTCTAGTCACATCACTTACAGTTAATTGATCCTTTCAAAGATCTCAAAGTCATTGGGCATTGTGTGTGAACTACTGGGTCCAACTGAAACATTACTTGAAAATGTATTTGATGGGGGTGTGTTTGTATGACACGTGTCCTGAGGATAAATGGCGGCTTTGAAATGAAACAAATGACTTTTGCTTTTTTTATTTAAAAATAGGTCTTGGCTGTTAATAGTCAGAGTGTGCTTTCCAATCACAGCCACTGAACATAAGGGGGTTTGTGTGTAAATAGATGAGCACAGATGTTCCCACAAAGTTTCTGATTCGATATATTTCACAGAGAACATCGCATTTAAGATATGAAGGAACACTAATGATGAATAAAAGTGTTTAGCCTTTTTTCAAAATTGGCAAGACAACTTTAAAAAAATATACACAATAAAATAAAAAGTATAAATGATAAAAACGCCAAGTGTTCTCCTTTGTACACACCTATTAAAGTTACAGAGTCTGACATTCACACACACACAGTTCTTAGTTGTAGCCATCACTGCAAATAAATCTGTGGTTTTAAGTTAGGATGGTAGGAAAGAGTAAAGCTCCGGGTCGAATGATAGATGTTAAAAACTCTGGGACACTTAGGAAAGTCAACATTGAGGTTTCTGCCATGAACTGCCTTGTATGAAATTCATAGTAAAATCAGTTCTGATAGATGTAGGGAGCCGGTGTATAGTGGCTTCAACAGATGTGCCATGGTCTGACCTCAGTTAAACCCTGCTCATGGTTAAAGCAAAGCCTCAGTCACAGTAGACAGACACAGTAAACGTTTTAGTAGCCAGGAATGAAAGGGCTTAAAGTATGGGTTGCCAGAGGTCATGATAGTTGAAGCTAAGGAATGAGCTTCCGTCTCATCTCTGTTAGAGTTGCATATACAGTACTGATTGGGCAATTACAATAAAATTGCAGTGGTTAAAGACATTGCTAGTATCCTGAAATATGTCATTATCGTGATTTGAGATTATATATCATCTTAGATTTTGGATAACTGTTTTCTGACCAGATTGTTCTGCTTGTATGAATATTTTCTTTTACCAGCTTCGTCATCACCACATTTACTTTTGTATGACTTAAACTTTTGTGATTTGTTGTTGTTTGACAACTGCTAAATTAAACAATTCGTTGAGGTGAAAGTGAACATTTGACTTTGATTTTTGACCACTAAAAAGACATTACTGTTAAATCCTGAATGACAATACGTTTTAGATATAAGCTAGACTGTTAAACTTTCAGTTGTGAATAAAAGGGACCAAGACTCGTACCCTGAGGAACGCCCCACAACTAATCAGATATTAATGAAATACTAATGGTCTGAAATTGTATATTATTTTTGTTGTATAAAACAAACTTTTAACCATCAATATCATATCGGAAGATGATCAGGGCTCTGTTCTTCATCAAGATAAAAATATGGTAGACATAATATCTGTGTGTGAGTGTGTTGTGCATTTCCCTCTCTCTTTTTTATGTCTATTTCTTTCCCGTCAGTACATAGAGCGTGATGATTGTGTATCATTTTTCCAAGTATTGTCCCGCCCTGCATATTCTAGCAGCCTTTAGAAAATGTCAGTGAATTTCCGTCTGATTAGTTTCAGCCCTCCTCTCACTTTGTCACCTTCACAGTGGACTCATCATGGCTCATTTCTTTCTTTCACTTTTTCTTCACATCCATTTCCAGTCACTGTCATTGTGTCATCTTCCGCTGCTTGTCCAAGCTGGCCCTCTGAATCTTTTTGTCATCACTTTTTATGTTTCCATGAGAATAACTTGATGTTATGTACTTTAAGAAGAACGTGTAGGTAAAAGTAAATCTATGTTGGTTTGTCATTATAGGAAGCAACATTCTTGAATTTCCCTCTGGATAAATATAGTATCTATCTCTCTATCTAACATGGATGGGTTTCAAAGCTCACAATCATCACCTAGAAATCGAGCATGGAAACATACATTTATGCTAACTGAACCAAAACTCAGAGATAATCTGTGCTAGTCCTGGAATTTATCAAATGATACCCAATTTGCTGTGGCCAAATTGTCTGGCAATGCAAACCCTTCTTTACACATCCAAGATCTCTGATTGTGAGCAGACATTGATTGATTATTATGTTAACAGCGTTTGTGTTCACATCTGTGACCTTTGATTTAGTAGCTGTGTGCGTAGTTTTGGTTTTGATGAGTTTGTTCCTGTTTGCGACTGTGACTGTGCTGAAGTAGCAGATGGAGCAAAAGCCGAGGACTGGCTGTGTGATGCTTTGATACAAGGGGAGCGTTAGGTGGGGTGCAACAGAAAGGGCGTTGAGTTTCCGGATGGTTGAGAGCTTCTGCTGGCAGAGTTTATGATTGGTGTTTATAATTGAAGTGTTCATCAAAGCTGAATTAAATGTCCACGAGGATTCCCACATATTTGAAACTCATTTCCATGTCAGCTGCGTCAATGCTGATGATGCTGAGGTTGTGCAGCGTAGAGGTCAAATACTGCAGTTTTTCTTAACATAGTGTTATGAATAATTTTACATTGTCAACTCACCTAAATCTCAAAAATAATGTTTTATGGCTGTAAGCAATACAATCCTGTTTCTGTTTATGCACAGATTAGAATAGTTGCATCAAATTCTAATTCAAAGAAGCTTTATTGGTATGAATGTTATAACACATTAATGCCAAAGCTAGAGATAAAAAAAAAAAGTTTTAATACATTTTACTGATTAAAGGTCCCATATACATATACATATACTACATATATAAACTGGTCCTCCCTGAGCCTACCAACTCCCGTAATGAAGAAAGCAAACAAGTCCTGCATGGTCTCTGCAGCCCACCTACTGGTAAAACGGTGGCTGGCTGTTCAGATTCGGCTCCTTTCGTTAAGTAACGACAGGAGAGATGTTCATAGGCCGGCCTCCTCTGCGCAATGATAAGAGATATCCGAGAGTGTCCATCCCCGAGGTGAAGTTCGGTGTGTCCAGCAGTAAGATAGCAGTGTTTTGCAATATCGTCGCTCAGAGCTAGACACACAAATTGCTCTGTTGTTGGTTGTAAAAATCAACATAAGTGCTTATATTCTGTCCCAGCTACAGAAGAGACAGTGGCTTCGTTTAATTTTTAACAACAACGTGCCGGCTACAGTTCATGTATGTTTCTATGTGTGTGCTAACTACTTCACATCGGACTGCTTTAGTAATGAGGGCCAGTACAAAGCTGGCTTTGCCCGACACTGACCCTCGTAAAAGGATCAGTCCCAACCATACTGGACTCAGCAACTGCACCCAAGCCCCAGGTAAGTGTTGCCACGTTTTGATAGTATTTTTGCCAAAGAACTATAAGTTACCTTTACCATACCTATTAGACACAGTAACCATTCAGACATGTCCTGCTGCAGCCACAGAGTCTTCAGGAGCCTCTAATTGTGGGTCCAATTGTGGGTCAAACAGGTATGGTTGAACAACAGCATCTCGGCGAGCCATAGCGAAACATCCACCGTAAACGTTAGCGCATGCTACCGCTAACATAAGAGGCATCGTCTCCCTGAGAGGGGCGTGTAGCAGGCAAGACAGTCGCTGACAAACAGTGCTCATTAGCATTTAAAGGTGCGGGTACAGAAACAGCCGTTCTCAGCAGAGCTCACTTGAGCGACTTTTAGACAGTTGAAATTCAGGACCACGGATGAGTTTGGAGCAATACATTTCGAATACAGTGTTGTTGGACCTCTGACAGCTGTGTGAAATTGATGAAAAACAGTATAATATGGGACCTTTAATGGATTAACTGATAATGAAAATAATTGTTGTTTTTGCCTTAATACAAGCATTGCATTGGCAAGACTTTAAGACTTGTTGCAGTGTACCCGAAGTAGGTCGCAGTAATGTACCGTATATATATATCGTTTATGTCCACGATAATCGTGTGGTGGAAATCTGATATTTGGACAGCCTTATTCTAGATTCAGAAAGTCAGTTGAAAATTCCGCAGAGTTGTGTTTGAACACATTATTAAAGCAGACTTTTCTCGAGACAGTTACAATACTACTAAACCAAGTGGCAAGCTATGAATAATCAGGTTTCGGCTTTTGATTTACCACATGATATTGTTTACACCCAGTTTTTGGCTCCAATTAGACAAGTTCTGTCTCCTTTAAACTAATGTATATTTAATGAATACTCTACTTTCACTTAAAAAGACATTTACAAGCAGGTGACTCAAGGGATAAAATAATTTGCAGTGAGAAGTGGGTAGTTTTTAGATTTCCAGTTTATTAAATCAAACATGCAGTATCTCTGGTCTACTTCCTGTTTTGTCTCCCAGATGAGAGAAGGGATGACTTCATGAGAGGTGACGGCTCTTTAATCATGTCACAAGAACCCTTTTATGACTGACAACCTTAATGGTTCTGTGAATGAGAGGGTAATTTCCCTTCGCTGTCCTTGGAAAGGCCTCTAGTTGAAACATAATTAAATTCATGACTCATTAACAACACCTGCTGCATTTGGGTTCCATTTCACCTTTGTCTGATTTTAATGAGGCATCCTTAAGTTCCCTTTTGTCCACTAATTTAGCTTAGCGGACCCCACAATTAGGAGAACAAACACTGTTGATTACAGACGCCATTCCTATGATTTCCATTTCTTTGACACATTGCTCCACCCAGAGTTTATATTGAGAATGAAACGATCTCGCCCGTGACACAACAAAAAGTTTGCGGCTTCCTCCTTCCTGGAGAGAGTTGCAGTTGCAGTCAGCTTGGTTACTGGAAGGGTTTCCAAAAAGTAGTTCAGTTTCATGACAGATAAAAAGAAGTAAACTTTTACGCAGAAACTCCTCAAATGTACACAGAATTTCATACCTGTGTTCCGAGGTAATGACTATTGCTGGATTTTCTTTCATGTTATCTCCTTAAATGTGTTCAAAGGGATTTTTCAAAGTTGTAAGGCAACATTTTTTCTATTCAATACAAAAACATGGTAGGGCTTAAACTAGTCCATATTGTTATGTATTAATTGGACAATTTTGTTGATTAATGATTGTATCTTTTGTGATTAATGATTGTTCTTCAATCTTGGTCCTTTGGGATCCCTGCCCTGTATGCTTCAGATGTCTCCCTGCCCCAACACACCAGAATTAAATGAATGGGTCGTTTTCAGGCTTAAGAAGAGCTTGATGAGGAGCTAAAATGAAAAAAAAAATCCCCAGAGCATGTGATGACATCTTTAAATTGTTTCTTTTGTCCAGTAAATATTCAAAAAAAAAGACAAAAGATAATGAATATCAATAAGATGACTTTTATCTGATCTTAGTAGCAAGTGTGTATTCTTGAAGACTACATATATTTTGTTATTTTTAGTATTTGGAGCTTGAATTAATTACCACTTAACTCTGCATGTGGGTGCTTCACCCTACACCATGATTCACTCCATCTCCACCCCCTCAGTAGAAGAGCAGACCCACAGGGATTGGTGACACTTGTCTAACACAATATTCAGTCCAGTTTCTGCCTGAAATCCAGGTTCATTAAAACACCTATGCAGTGGTGGTGTGTGACTAGTATAAGTTGATAATGTTCACACTCGTTATTGAGTCAGTTGATAATCAACAGCACCCTTAAGACCATACTATATTAGATTTAAAGGTTGATTACACTTCATTAATGTAAGTGCCTATACTGCACTTCTACCAGGCAGTGACGTCTGAGCCCAGTGATTACCACTTAACCCCTCCTGAGCTCATTAATTTTTACACCTTTCCTTCTCTCCTCTTACGGATGTCTGTTTGTAGCCAAGTATTTTAGTCAGCAAATCACCCCTACTTAATATTCTTCCCATGGTCACAACAGGAGTCCAAATGATGATTGATTATTTAATTGAGTATTTGATTAATACCACTCATAGATACGTAGAAATTTCAAATGCAAAATGGTTTATCGCACAATTGAAGAGTGAGACATTAGAAATACTTTTGTTTATTTTTCATTGGAGTTGTCTTCATGGTTAACCGGCATCGCTGATAAAAATGTATGTGACGTCACTCATCTAAAAATTTATGTTTTAAAGATCTATCCACGTTATGTTCAGTCTCCTTCTTCAACTTTCTTCCTGTTGTCTTGGTGTTTCCCCGACGTTATAACGGCAGGCAACCAGATGAAATTACCTTGAAAGAAATAATGGCTGGCCCTGGATTTGAAACATTGTTGACAAAGTTTCACTCCTTCCTTGAGACAATTTCTCATGCCTACTGTCAGGCCCTTATTTATGCTGTTTGACCAGTTAAACACAGTCAGTTCTGGGAATTGGTCAATATGAAGCCGACTCCCTAATAAAACATGTTAAATGAGTTATGACTTCTTCACTGATATGGTCACATCCTCCTCTGTTCTGTCCTCATGTGTGTTTTCACTAGTTTTTTGACACTGATTGGCTCAAATTTCAACAGTAGCCCCCCCCCAACAAAATAAAAATGGAACGGCACTCAACCGAGTGCATCAGAGTTTGACATATGTTAAGTTTAAGATATGGTATCTCAGTCATTGCGTATGAATGAAAGTCCAGACCTCAAAAAATAGATATCGTAGAGTCTCTATTGGTGTCTGTTTAAAAGGCTCCACCTCTTTTATTTCATTCACTTTAGCTTCCGTGCCATGTAATGTTCAATCGGCAACACGCATAATACAGAACTGTGGAACGTTGACATGTTGTAATTTATGTCTCCCACTCCACGTCATCAGCTCACTTGAATGGCACTGTGGTCATTTATTTTTTCGTCATAAGCGAGTTGGTGTCACTTTCCTGTGAAGCTCATCTTTGACACGTTCCCTTTTAGAGAACAAAGGCTCTTTAAATGTGAATGTCACTCAGCCATGTCGGTGGCGATTGTTATGCAGAAAGCACGTATTTCTGTGTATAAAAATGTGAGTGAGTGTCAAACAGGAAACGGCAGACAAAAGATTGATCTGACTGAGGTTCACCAGCATGGACTGACTGTCTCCTGTTCCTTTGACACTGTCTGTCTCCCTCTGACTGTCGGGCTTTCTCGCTGCTTTCACATCCATATGAGATAATGCATTTTTTTTCTCTTGTTGTCACTTTGATTGCATAACACTGAGCAGATTTTACCCTCAGGATATTTCCCTTGTTTGGTATTGCTTTCATTTCTTCTGCAATGAACACATTCGGCATGTCCTTTAAAGTTTTTGTGGGACAAGATGCTTCAAATACATAACAAAAACAAACATGTTGTCCATTTAACTGGCTCTTAGCAAACTGTGACCACGATATGTACTGACTGGGATATTTTACAGTTTAAAATTACATTTGTAAGTGCTCTCTGGTGGTCTAAATGACCTCAAGCTAGTGTTGTCATGATATTGGAAGTTCAACTTCAATACAGTACCTTGAAAAATATTTAAATTCAATACCATTTTTAATATCCTAGGGGAAGAATTGACACAACGATGATGGCATAAAACATTAGCTTCTTTTTTTCAAGATAAATGTAACAAGGCTAAAACACGACAATGAGATATGAAATTGGATATTCTTAGCTAGCAGCAGAGAACAGCAGAATGACTGCAGGAAACATTCAACATCACAATTTTTTGAAACATTCTTGTTTTTCTATTTAGACTAAAGGAGCAAAATGGAAGACTTCTTGTTGAAAACAAACTAAAGGATTCAACAGAATGTTTAAAAATAACAGTTTTGAGCACAACAAAGACTCATCAGTGAGGTAAAGAAACAACCCTGAATGACAGCCAAAGATTTGAAACCATCATTGGAACAGGCTAACATCTCTCTCTGTTCATGAGTCTACAATACGTAAAACATTGAACAAGCAGGGTATCTACGTCAGGACACTGCGAAGGAAGCCACTGCTGAAGTTTGCAGAAGAGCACATTGACACTCCACAGCGGTATTGGCAAAATGTTTTGTGGACTGGTGAATTAATATTGAGCTATTTGGACGATACATGCAGCACTACATCTGGCGTAGAAAGGGCATGGCATATCATCATGAAACCATCATCCCAACCGTAAAGTACTTTGGAGGAAACGTCATGATTTGGACCTGCTTTGCTGCATCAGGGCTAGGCCAGCTTGGAATCATTGAGGGGAAGATGAATTCCCAAGTATATCAGACAGTTCTTCAGGAAATTGTGAGAATGTCTGTACGTCAGCTGAAACTGTGTGGAAGGTGGGTGATGCAACAGGACAACGACCCAAAACAGCAGAGAAAGTCCACAACAGAATGGCCTCAGAAAAACAAAATCCACCTTCAACCCAATAGAGATGCTATGGATTGACTTGAAGAAGGCCATACACATGAGACGTCCAAAGAATATGACAGAGCTAAAGCAGTTCTGCCAGGAAGAATGGGCTAAAATTCCTCCTCAACGATGTTCAGGTCCGATCCACAGCTACAGGAAGCGCCTGGTTGAGGTTTTTACTGCCAATTCTAAGGGTTCACTTATTTTTTCCAATGCCTTTTTGAATGTTGAATGAGTGTGTTCAATAAAGACATGAAAGATCAGAATTGTTTTGTGTAATTATTTTAGACACATTATGTTTGTCAATACCCTTGACTTAGATGAAGATCAGATCACAAAAGGTTCACACACTTTTTCTTGCCACTGTATCTACTTTAGCTAGCATGCTAACCAGCTAGCCCCGGTCAAAAGCTCCTGTTCTAGAAATGTTGAGGTCAACACTCCCCTTGATGCTCCGAGCTCCCAGTCTGGACCGCTAGCTGCACAACTAGCTGAGCTAACTTGCTAACAGTAGCTACACTTCGCAGCAGTTATCAGTTACTCTAGTGTAGTAACACTACCTCGAACATATAGTCGCCATTTGTGGCACTGAAAATGTTTTGTTGCTTACCTGCCAACATAGTATCCGAGAGATATCAGTCATGCTCATGTATTTTATGTATTTTTGTGTGTGTGTGTGATGAAGATGGAGCGTCAGATCCTGATGCAGAACCAGATGCGAGAGAGACAGATGGCCATGCAGATCGCCTGGTCCAGAGAGTTTGTCAAATACTTTGGCACCTTCTTTACACTGGCCTCTGTGGGACTCACAGTCGGGTGAGTTTTGTGTGCAGATGCTCAAAGAGGTCGACTCAGAGGTCTTTTGTTCAACATACTGTAAGCTTCATCCAGAGATGATCCACACATACACGCGCACACACAGCAATAATGTGCAGTGAGTGAACAGACTGTATCAGCCTATAAAGTGTGATCCTCACTGAACTGAATCTTCACAGCTATCGTATTAGTCCAGTGGCCTTTACTGGTGCAGCTCCATGTATGATGCTTTGTAAGTGTTCACAGGTGGCGCTACAGCAACGTGACACATTTAAAATGGCTGTAGCTCAGTGGTGATGAGTCTGACTCACTTGAATTTATTAGTCTGTATTCCCAGAACCGAGGGACACAAGTCGTGTGTAATTTAATGAAAGACACACATTGACATTTCTGTAATTTAATATAAATGTGCGACCTAAATGGGAATATGAGCTCTCAGAGTGCTTCAAGTGATCTTTTGTCATACATTGACAGTGGGAAATACTGAACTTTCCTTCTCTTTTTTCTATACGCTTCTGCAGTGCCATGAAAAGAAAGAAACCATCCCTATTGGCTCCCATCGTGCCACTCGGCTTCATATTGGCCTTCCAGATGGACAGCGCCTACGGGACACTTATTTATCGCATGAGAGGTGAGAGCTAAAACAGTAGCTTCATTTTGTTTACTTCACTTTAAAGTTTTGCCTATGGTGTACATTTTGTTTTTGAAGTGAAACCACACTTTTGAATCATATTTTGGAGCAGTAGACATGGATGCAAACAAGGCTTCAAGAGACCTCTTTCATTAGATTTTAGCCAAATTTTCTTCAATTTTTATGAAGGAATTATCCGAAGTTGAAGAAAGACAAATGCCTGTGACAAAGTAAAAGCGGCCATAATACAAACATATTAAGCTTTTTGTTTTGTTCCACTTTGTACTTTTAGGAGAGGCTGAGAGTATCATGGAGTCTGAACATGACCGGCTGGCCCTGCCTCAGGGGACTCCATCGTTCGAAAGCATAGAGAAGGCTCGGCGCGCTAGAAGCAGCCTCAGCTCCTTCTTGGAGAAATGATGAGTTGGTTGATTGAGATAAAATTATAATCGTCCAGTCGATGCATTCACCCGCCATGCTTTTGCTTTAAACTGCCTTTTTGACATTATCGAGTCTATCGTTTGCACTAATTATCATATATCGTGGACATCGAGTCAAACAGTCTCAATTTTAAAGAATATATGAATAATGTTGTTTTTGCTGTAATTGCTATTAAAAAGACCATCAGTGGCCAAACGCCTCAGCACTGAACCACTGACTGATGCAGAATACAAATCAAAATACCTAAACCCAACTTACCTTTGCCAAACAAGTTCACACAATACTGATTAAGCCTACTACCACCATACAAATGTATTTGTATTTTTCAGTAAACTCATGTTTTTATACCTGCGCGGCACACCAGTACCTGCAGCGACAGCATGAGTTTCAGCAAACAGCAGAAAAGCGGAACCAATGTCGTCATAAGCACGTTGACAGTATTTGTGTAATTACTCTCAGTGCCAGAAGGGGGAGACAGAAGCTCTGCACTGCAGGTTTAAGTCAGTTAGATGTTTTCAATATTGTAATTTAACTTAAAAATTTGCATCAGTTACATTCAGCCGTTGTATCATAATTCAATCAGACTATAGCTGTATCTTTGTATACAGCATACTGAATCTATACGGTACACACTTGTCGTAGAATAAACTGTTAATTTGTATTTTTTGGTAAAAAAATGCTACTTACACTACAGGAAATAATACAATATATGTTGGATGTCAGTCAAACTGCAACTTTGGAAAGCCACTGCAAATTAAACTTAACAAAGGATACTCAAATGTATTTTGAAATGTTTTATTTTTTTCAAAGATTTGTTGGAGCAGTTTCACCACCAGCTGTGCACAGCTTAATTCCTGTATAGGCTGAATCTGCAACACTCAAATGTAGTTTGCACGCTGTCTGGGTTGAGTATTGTTTAAAATGTTTTACAGTCTGAACAAAGAATACACTAAAATAGTAACGATTTTATTAACAATTTGTTTATCAAAACAAAGAACTTCACAGAGAGAGAAAAAAAGATAATAATCAAAACAATAAATGAGAAAAAAAAATCCAGTAAAATAAACTAGTAGCTTAGACTCTATTTGTGGTATTGATTTAGGACAGGGTGTTTGTCTCAACAAGTTGTTTTATACTTCAGTTAAAGCTGCATGAAGTGATTTCTGATCTCTAGGGGCAAAAAAAAACTCCTATACACACTCACAGTAACAAGACTTGAGAAGTCTGAGCTTATCGAGGCCATAAGGCTAATGTGTTACCAAACACTTGCCTACTTACAAATCAGGCAGACACAAAACAACATGAACAATCGACATGTGTATCTTTACTCGCCGTTTGACATGAACAAACACAATATTCAGCTGTAGTTTGGTTACGCAATAGGCACAATAGTTCATTTTTGTTAAATGTTTCTAATTTCAGTGTTAAGGATCTTAATACCAAAGTTACAGTTAGCACTGATGTACCCATGACTTTTTTTATTGTCAGAAGATGTCAAATATTGCAAGGTGCTGATATTTATGCAAAATGTATTCACCATCATTTTCACTCATGTTTGACATTCGGAAAAAAACTATATTTATACATCCAATAAAAAAGAAACATGGCAAAGTCTTCCTCTTCTTCAGTCTTTTGTGACAAAGCACCAAAGCCAACAACAAACACCAAACCACCCGCTTCTTCCCTAAACCACTTACACATTTAAATTTCCTCCTAGAGAAGTGTAAAAGACGTCATACGTGCCTGCGTGCAATTTGTCTCGAAATCATCACATCCAACTGTTGAATGAGTAACATGTACTCTCACACTCGACATAAGAACGTTCCCCTAACATTATTACAATAAAGAAATAACTCCAAGTACGTCATTGACATCAATCTAAGTGACGTGCGTGTGAGAGGGAGAAGGAGGGAGAGGGAGGGTTGGGGTTGAACACATAAGTTAGGACAAGGACTACAGCGGAGGAGGAGAAGAGGAAGCCAACGTCTGCTCTGCAACGCAAGACAGACAAATCGAAGCAGATTTTACAACTTGAGCAGCACCAGAACTCTCCCAGCAGACGTCCAGGAAACCGGGATTTGAAGCGGCGATCAGACCTGAGGTGGAGCTGAGTTGACCCCTCTGCAGCGCAAGAAACCCTCCCGAAAAAAAAACCAGCTGTCAGGCTCAGGACAAGTGGGAGAAAAATGCTCTGGAGAGTGACCCTTGCCGTGGCCGTGGTGTGTGTCGGGGGCATGTGCAGCTGCGTGCAGGCTGACCTGATGAGCAAACTGATCCTACCCAGGGACTACGGTGTGAAACTGTGCGGGAGAGAGTTCATCCGGGCGGTCATTTTCACCTGCGGCGGCTCGCGGTGGAGGCGATCCACAGAGGGGGACCTGGGTGAGTCGTTGCACTCTGACTCATTGAATCTATTTATCGACTTCTTTGTAAAAATCCTTCTTGTGTGTTGAAACGCATCTTTAAGCATGTGTTGATGTAACCAAGGTGTATGAGAAATTGATTTTTTTTCGGTAAGACTAAAGATGATTGAGGAGAAGGAGGCTGGAGCTGTAACTGATTGCTTTCTTCATCAGTACTTTTCATGTTAAATGGTGATTTGATACACATGAGAATGTTTCCCAATCAGGGGACAACTCCCGTCACGTTTCAGCACCATGGTCAGCTCATGTTCAGCGCTAATTGGGCGTACTATGAAAAGCCTTTAGGGAGTAATTACCCCAATTCCTGTGTTGTTAACCTTCCAAAAATCACCTTTTGTTAACACTTTCTGTAGGAGTTTGGGTGCATTTTTATATTCATCTCCTCCTGTCCTCAGATGCCTATCAGTGGCGCTCCCTCAGTGATGTCACTGTGGAGGACGACAACCACCACTCCTGGCAAACCCGCGCAGAGCTCCCAGACCCGTCTCCCCTCCGTCTCGCCTCCTCTTATTCCCTGGCAGACCTCCTCGCTGTTATCAGGCAGGAGCAGTCGCTGAGCGACCCGGCCCTGCAGGAGGCGCCTCAGTCGTCCTCGGTTTTGGGGGAGCGAGATGACTGGCCGGTACCGCGGAAAGAGAAGAGGAACTTTTCTCTGGGTGTTGCGGGGAAGTGCTGCAACCAGGGCTGTACCAAAAATGATATCGGACAGTTGTGCTGAGGCAGGGGGGAGGAGGGATGGGCGAGGGCGGACGGGTCGTGATGTGAAGATGGTGTGATTAATGGACAGTTGATGGAAAGATGTAGGAGGAGTTCACATCTGCTGTTTAATAGGCTTCAGTTAGCTTTTCCCAGCCGTTGCCTCATATCCAGAGAATATACAAAAACATCATATTTTCTTTTACCCTGCTCTCTTGTTTGATATGTTATGTTTGAAATAAGCTCATGTACTGTATGTTGCCCCTTTAAACATCACTGAGAATAAATTTTAAATACTGTGTTAATATGAAACGTCCAGCGGTGTCATAAATTCATTCACATGACACCTGTTCGCATCTGTGGAGCAATAAGCAGCAGCCGCGTTCTCGCCTGCAGACCGTCCGCCTCAACCAGGGTCATTCATACCAGCAGCAGCCAATATCGCACATTAACGTCATTTAGGCTGCTGTGAAGTTATTGCTGGCCTCTGTTCACAACATTACAGCACCCTGAGGACAACACTGCAACATCTTTTTTTTAACCCATTCCGACTCAGCTTAAACATACATTTAACCGCCTGCACAGAACCCCACCATGACATTTTTTTGTAGACCTGCAGCCACGAGCCGATGAATCAGTAAGTAGAAGAAAAATTTGATAGCTGAATCAATTACTTGTTTTAGTCATTTGTTAAGCAAAATTGTCGCACATTAGCTGCTGAAACGTGAAGATTCGCTGCTTCTCCTCTCTGCTGTCATTTATGATAAATAATAACAGGTTTTTAGACCGCCGGTCGAGCAAAAGAAGCAGTTTAAAGGCGCTGACATTGACTGACTTTGGGCTCTGGGAAACTTTTACAATCAAAAAATAATTGGTAGAGTCAGTAAAAAAGGGATTGTTAGTTGCAGTGTTGGTGTTACGTGCAAAGCCGTTCAAAGCTGTTTGACGAGAAACCACAATCAGATTTTTTAAAAAATACAATTTGAACGTCCAAATTAAAACACTTTGTTTTAATGAAAGTATATACACACAGAGCAGATCACATGTCCGTCTTTTTAAATATTTACATCTCTTTACACATGAATGTATAAAAGGTAGCTGCATGGTAACATCTGAGGACAAGACCAGACTTAATGTAACATGTGCCAAACCAAAAAAATCCCCAAAATGAACAGAAAGGAAAAACCACCAGTTTAATCTGGTTTTGTTACTGGTTAAATTTATTTTTTTTCTCTCAGAATCTTTGGATCAGAAGTGATACATATTTTATAAAATAATCATATTTGCCCTCTCACACCACTGCACATAAACCCCAATGATAGTTGCACGAGTCAGTACAACCCATTAGGGGGCAACATTTTCCATCATATGCACGACAGCAACTCTGAAGAAACTGACACTCACAAACCAGCTCTGAGGGGACATCAATCCTTGGATGACTGACATTAAATAGTTTGAAAGAAAGATGCTGTTCCAAATATTGCACTCTCTTCATGGAGAACTTTATCTCATCAGTCTCTCTTAAATCTCAGACAATGACCGACCCTGCTTTCTTCAGTCTGTAACATCTGGCACATAAAGTTTGAAACATTCAAATTACAACCTCCGACTCCCTTTGACTGCTTGATACATTTGTGGCTGACAATGCACACAGTAACACATACACACTCTTAAAATAAAGACGCTTGCAAAGGTCAAATGAGTTTTAAATAAAACCAAAAGCCATTTTCCCTTTCTTGACTTTTTTCCTCCCAACTTTTCACAATAGCTACAACAGGCACAAAACAGAAAGAAATCATACTATATTTACAAAATATATATAGTTTACTAATTACAAAGGCAGGATCAGAACCTCCAGAACTTGTTTCCTTCCAGAACAATAGTGATACTGAATGAGCCCATGATATGACGCAAGTAGATGCCCATTAATGAGCAGTTGCTGCCGTCTCTTTAATGTATTTTATTATTATTTTTTCCACATTCAATGAAACGATGTAAACAGATATGAGGGGATCTGTCTGAATACTGACCCTGTGTTGACTGTGAAGTAGCAGCAAACGACCACCGCTCAAAACTGGGTGCTTCCCCTGCTGCTCCATCAAGTCGACTGTAACTGCAGGTATCTGACTCAAAACCACATGGAGAGGGTTTTCAAGGTGGTTCCCTTTGTGACAGAAGCACAGCTGGTGCTTCAAGTCTCCAGCGTGCCCTTTATCAGTCTTAAGGGTGTCGAGCAAATGAAACATGTTCAGCCACACCCGGCCGCTGCGTTGAGGTTCACCTGGCGTCTTTGGTTAAACAAGTTGCTGCTCATTTTACAACCATAAAAAGTACAAAATCAATTGACTGAGCATTTAAGATCCCCTTCATACATGTAGTTAAGGCATGAAAAACATCTCTCTCTGTCCGACTTTATTTCAGAAGACAAACAACAATATTTATCATGGAACCTAACCCCTAAAAATTCTCAGTGTTCGTGCACTGGAGGCTTCAAGTTTCCACATCACACAAATGTACCCTGAACATTGGACCAGGATAGACCAAACTATTGGCGTTGTCACAAATAATGCTTGCATGCTTCAAAATCAGATTTTCAATGAGCACATGGAAAATGAATGTGAAAACAGCCGTCCGTTGTCGAACAGTGAAGCTCCAACTCTCAACTGCAGGCACACGAGGAGAAACACAGTTTTGACTGCTGGGGGGCTTTTGGAACTCGTGCTGCATTCCAGTCATAGTTTCATTCGCTGGTTGAAATGTTCACATACCAGCCTCCAAGCAGGACGGCAAAAAGTTACCGAAACACTTTGATGTCTCTTTGGCGAGTGCACACAGGAGAGAGCCACCAGCAGTTCGGCCTCATTGCACATATGAACAAGTACAACGAGCTCTTTCTGAGTTGTCTGGAAAACGCAGCATTATATTGACTTCAAGGCTTAAAACATTCAACACGTAACTTAAAGTAGAGAAAATCTCACCTCTGTCGACAAATTTATAAAAACACAACATGTAACGAATAACAGAAAGACAATAATTTATCCCATTATGAAAATGACCTTAAAGGCTTCAGAAATAATCTTTTGGTTTTTCGGGTGTCTGAGCCACATGTAGTGCGCTACCTGATTAGATCATTTGTACGCTTCCTTTGGCCACAGAAGAAGGGTCAAAGCTTTCTTAACCATACTGAGCACCAGTAGAGGGGGAAAAAAAGAAACGAGCATGCTCCAGACTTGCGTCACTGAAACAAACACAGACGTCACAAAGACATTCGCTGTTCTGTTCAGATCTGTGGGGGCTGACTGCCGGGAGTCAGCACCTACGAGTCAAAGGTTCAGGAACTGATGCTGCTCATCTGTCCATGCTGTCACGTACGCTCTCCACACTGTGGATTAATGTCTTGAAAGTGGGGCGGAGTCGAGGTTCACTGCTCCAGCACTCTGTCATGATCCTGTGAATCTGCGGGACGCGGAAGGGGACAATTATTGCATCCTACTTTAATAACAAAGTTCTCTATTCCATTTTCTTAGATAAGCCATTCAGTGATATGACATGGTGGCCGTTTATGTTTAGGGCTCAGAATAATATTTTCTTTATTCCCACAGTTTGCTTTTATAAGTCTTTATCTTCCCGTTCCATTCCAGCTACTAAAGCAGTCAGTTTATCATTTAGGAAGGTGAAGTGGAGTTGGTACATGTAATCTTCTGAGATAAAACCTCTGTTTGTCTAACAATGTAGTTGCAGTTTGTTCAGAGTTACTGACCTCCTTTGGACAATTTTCAGGAGCAGGCAGCCTGTATCCCTGTTTCAGCAGGTCTATGAGATGGTATACAATCATCTGGCCCTGCTTTTCATTTCCCATCGTGTCCATAAACACCTAGAACAGGAAATAAGAAGTTTCCTTATGGGCTTTAATGGAAAACAGTGTGGTGAAACGTCTTAAAACTAATGAGAAGTGTTTCCTGTTTCTGAGTGCTCAATCAACTGATTTCTTTAACAACACTACACGCTAACAGCACATACAATGATCCCTAATTAGGTTAGAGAGGCAGTTGGCAATTAGGAGCAATTTCAAAATTAAATGAAAGCGACTAAGGGCTGAATAGGAAAATTGTGAAGTGACAGAAAAGTCAAATTGTCAACACCAAGTAAGAAGAAAGAAGAAGTGTGTTACCGCTGGTGGGCTGCAGTTCTTGTCGCTGTAAGTGAAGAGTTCGTAGAGGACGACACCGAAACTCCAAACATCTGATGCCACAGAGAACTTGCTCTCTGTCAGTGACTCTGGAGCATACCTGGAAAATACCAAAACTTTTAATATATAAATAAATATTACAAGCAGACCAATATGAAGGATTAAGTAGTAGCACAACTAAATCATATTTTTCTTCCTGTATGAATAACACGACTTTACATTTAACATCTGTGTTTACAGATTAGTCACAAAGGCTTACAATTCTTGCCACAACTGTAGAAATGGTAGTCAAAAACATTCAAAAGTCAACCTGCAAAAATACGAAAATACCTGCTTGAACTTCTAATACACACATGCAGTGTGTGTGTGTGTGTGTGTGTGCTCCTCACCAAAAGATGGGGCTTTCCCCGGGCTCTCTCACAGTGTAGTACTCTTTGTCCTGCGGCAGCACCTTTGTCAGGCCAAAGTCGCCGATTTTCACCCTCATCTCACTCTCCACCAGAATGTTTCGAGTGGCCAGGTCTCTGTGGATGTAACGCTTGATGGCAAGGTAGTCCATACCCTAATATATGAATATAATCACATAGAGAGAGAGAGAGAGAGAGAGAAATTGTTTTCAGTCACAATCGGCTCCTGATCATTACCGTATTATTACATTGTTTATTCAACACACATACAGGATATGATACCGAACATCAACAACAGCTGTTTTCCTCTAACACATGCTTATTTTTATCATTTACACATTTTTCCTATTATTTCTCTCATTTAGTGGTTTGGTGGTTTCCTTTGTCATCATACCACTGGTATGATCTGACCCAGCTGCCCACTCTAAAAATGATTCCAGCGGTGTTAGAGGACAAGAGGATGGGAAAAATGAAGTTCCCAGGCCAGATATGAACCTTGAACTCCTCATTTTTGAAATGCGAGTCACACTCGACTGCAGCTCCTTGGAGAATCAAAGTCTGAATCCAAATCTGCGGCACCTTCTGCTCGACATTACCTTACAAATCTGTGATGCATAGTGCAGCAGTTTCATGGAATCAAAGTGGTCCTTGTGTTTGATGAGATAATCTCTCAAGCTGCCGTAGGGGAGGTACTCCATTATCAGCCGGAGGTTCCTTCGTCCTGCAGAAACAAAGGAGTTAAGTGCGATACTCAAGGGAGAAAATATGGGCAGCGGAGGCCTCTTAGAAAATCTAGATTAATTCCTTTCATGGTCACGGACATTGACGCCCAAGGCAGCAAATGTGGGAGCTGTAAAGACGTTATCATGTGTAACAAAATCTGCCAGGGTGGTAAACATCAAATCAGGAAACGGTTGTAGGCTGAACGAGCTCTGAAGCCCTCCTAGATCTCATTTATGACTCGAAAATTAATCCGGAAAATCTTTTCCAATCTAAATTTGCTCCGGCATGGAAACAGACAAAGGAAAACATGTTTTGTATTTGATCTACTGTTAGTTTGGAGCCTGAGGTGTTGCATTACTGCTTCACGCATTATTATTAAATGTCAGTAGGTCGTGTTCTACACGTACAAATATCAAACTATGTGCGCCTACCTGCACTATAGCACACTCCTTTGTATTTGACGATGTTTTCATGCTGGAGGGATTTCAGGATCTCGATTTCCCGCTCGAAGTCTCTGAGGTGCTCGGCCGTGCTGTGCTGCAGCTTCTTCACAGCCACCACCTCCCCTGTGCTGTCCTGCAGCGGGTCGTACCGGCACATCTCCACGCTGCCAAAGTTTCCCTGTGCGCCGCATCAGAGGAGGAATTGACGACAGGTTAAACCTTTTTATTTTTTTTTAACTGTCTCAAAGTTCCTGTTAACTAATTCGGTTAGCGAAAAGTACAAAGGAGAACCATTATTTATGGCGAAAAATACAGAGGAAGACAAGATTTCTTTGGAAACTTCGTAACAAACGGTGCTTGCCAGGAAAGTATCACGAGTAGGGTGAGAACTAAAAAGGATCCAGAGAGAGCTTGGGTCCTCTTAATAGGACTTGACCTGATACGCATTACACATATGCTGAAATTAAGCTGTTAGTGATGCATACTTCGTGCACGAGGATTCGTCACTAATAAAGACACTTTTATACATGCAATTCTTGCCATCGCCATCAAAGCGTGGCAGTGCCATATCATATCATTTTGCCTATAAAATAACAATTTCCCAGAGCCCAAAGTTATGTCTTCAAACTGCTGCTTTTGTCCAAAAAACCAGTCCAACACCCACACTCTTCATTTACTCTCATGAATGACAAAGAAAAGCAGCAAATCCTTACATTTAAGAAGCTGGAAGCATGAAAAAGGATCGTCGATTACTAAAACAGTTGATTAACTTTCATTTGATCAACTAATTGTTTCAGCTCTAGTGTTAATAACAGCAGAGAAGAAAGTTATTATAACTGTATATTATGTACACATGAAGATATTATCTAAATACTTCATAGGAGATAAAAGAGAATTGTAATATGATGAAAACGCAGCGTGCGCGTGTCTCACTTTGCCAAGCTGCTTGAGAAAGATGAGGTGCCTCTCCTCAAACTGAGCGGGCTCCTGGCTCTCGGCGGCCCACGGGAAGCCGTTGCCTCTCATCCTGTTGGGCACCATGTCGCTCTCCACCAGCAGCTCATAGTCTGCATCACGCAACAACATACAAAATCTTGATAAAGCACTACATGATGAGCATGTGCACGTTTTGTGCTTGTTCATTTTTCCTAACTACCTGGTGTGAAGAGGCTGTTGAGATCTCTGATAATTGCTCTGAAGGAGGGTCGGTGTGACGGCTCGTAGTCCATACAGCTGTTGATCAGGTTGGCAAGCTCTGTCCATTTAGGAGCCGGCAGCTGGTGCCTGTCCTCGTAGAACAAGTTCTTCTGCAGGAGAAAAAAGCGCAAGTCAAAAACTGCACGTGTTCAAAGTCAAACTCAACTTTGTACATTTATTATGAAGCTACAGCCAGGAGCTAATGATTGGAACTGGGGAAACAGTTAGCCTGGCTCTGCCTTGCAAGTCTGTGAGGCCAGGCAACCAGGGATATCTCTGTTTTTAACCATTCATCAACATGTCAAACTACTCCTGTGATACAGATTACTCTCAGTATGTCAATACCCCCAAAGCATCCATTTGATTTTCTGACCTTGGAGCAGTCCAGGGTGCTGAGCGGTTTGTCTCCACCGCTGCAAATCTCCCAAAGAGTGGTCCCAAAGCCCCACTTGTCTGTGGCTAAACTCAGGTTTTGGGGGTTTTCAATGCACTCAGGGGGCACCCAGGGGATACGCTCCACCAGAACTGGTAAAGCGCAGAGAAAGGGAGTAACATGAGCGGATGAGACAGTAGAGACCGACAGCAATAAAAAAACTATTGCATCACACAGGTGTGAGGCAAGACATGCAACCATCTGCTCACCTTCTTTGGGCAGCACAGTGATACTGATACCCGGGTCGCTGAGTTTGATGAAGGGCAAGCTGCCGGTCGTCCGGTCCTCCTCTCTGATAAGAAGAACATTCTTGGCACAAACGTTTCCATGAATGAGGTTCTTATCCTCCTGTGTGCAGATGTGATGGGTAAATAAATTACTTCTGTGTGAGCAACTCACACAAATGTGTTCCAGGGAGAAAGTTTTGTTCACTTTTTCTCTACGAGATAAGATTGCATCATGTCTTACCAGGTAGTGCATAGCCCAAGATAGCTGCTTGGCCACTTCTAGCTTCCAGGTGATGTTCACACAGCTTTTATTCTTTTTCAGGTAGGTGTCGAGGGAGCCGAATTTACCGTATTCCTGCACCATCATGTCTGACAGGGAGATCAATTTATTAGTTACTTATTAGTTCTTCATCCACGTTCTGCAACCTACTGCAGTTCATGTTTTGCCTGTTTCCTGTTATTTTAATGTTTTTACTGTTCTCTCTCTTTGTTCTGTTTACTGTGTGTGTGTGTGTGTGTGTGTGTGTGTGTGTGTGTCTATGTGTGTGTCTATGTGTTGTAGACTTACTCTCATTGCCACAAACACACACGCCATAGTTGAGGAGTAGGTGCTTGTGGGAGAGCTGGCTCATCATACTGGCTGCTTCGAAGAACGACTGAGGGAGATAACGACAGAAGACATCGCGTTTACTCGTCTCCTCCTGACCGAACACGAAACCAGAACCAATATGTTTTTTTACAACATTCAGTCAACAAGCTGACCTCTGAGTAGTTGCGGTGAGCCTTGTCCAGGATCTTAACAACCACGTCCATCTGGTGTACCTCTCCGTAGTCACCCAGCTCTTTCCTTACACCGCAGAAGATCTTGGTCAATGTTCCTTGGCCCAGACTCTCATTCTAAAACACAAGAAATTTATTGTAACAATGAAAAACCTACTTCGTAAAAGAGTGCATTCACTCCACTCCCTTGCATCAAAGAGACAATCCTCTAAGTCTTTTTGAAAACGTTTAAGGCTTCTTTAAGAAACAGGGCAGTACGCAGTGTGTGAGTGGTCGAGAGGGAGAGATCTCTACATTGTTCAGAGGCAACTTGTTAGCGACCTGAACAGAGAGGAAAGGTTAGGTTGATACAGTTTGAGGAATTTTTCAGGATTTTTTTTTCGAGCTTCTTAAATGTGAAATTTTCTAGGTCCTTGACTCCTCTACGACAGTAGACTTGATGTCTTTGTGTGGACAAAACAAGGCATTTAAGGACATGACTGCAGCATCTCATTCTCAGGTCGTCAAATGTTTCGGATTGTTATCGTTATCATCTTTCTTCAGAATCGTTTGCCCCACATTTAAGATACAACAATACATTTAAGGTCAGGATCTCCAAAGCTCTTCAACAACAGGAAGATTAAGTTAACAACAGGAAGATTAAAAAACACTTGTTTAACCTGCTGAGCCATAAGTGAGAAGACAATATCGCAACAGAGGCAACCCCCCACAGCTCTCTGATTAGAGGAACCGCTTCTGTGGTTTTCCTGTGATAGACCTGCTATGCAAAACTTCTTGTGCCTTAACAACAGAAAATATGGTGAGATGGAAACGGACCGGTCGCCGAGGTGAGAACACTGTCGCACGCAACAACAGACATGTCCACAGGGACTATTATTGACAGCAGGTGGATCAATTGAGGAAGTCCTTTTGTTAACTGTGTTGACCTCACTGACCCCGAAGGAGTCATCATTATATTGTTGCTTAATGGTTGTTTCACAATTACAAAGACAGTGACCCATGTACATACAGTTCAATCCTTTCTCTTCAGGGCAAGAAATCGCATACAAGGACCATTTTGGTACTTGTTATAGCGTGTTATAGCTTCTACAAACCAATACAATAACAAGCATAATCCTAAAGGCTAATTCAACCTACTAAGACTGAATAAATTGCCTAGTGATGGATGTTTGTGTGCCTTTTGTCAGGTGAGAGGAGAAGCAGGAAGTCAAAAGAGGATTATCTTACTATGATGAGGTCCTCTTTCCGGATCTTGTGGAAGACCATTTGGCTGATGTCATGCTTGTGGAGAGAGGGAGACAGTGAAACTTCTGTCCCTTGATTATTTCTACACACCAGCAGGTTGGATTTATCTGAAGAAAGGGGAAGGTGGAGAAGGATTAGGACCCATCAAACTTCATTTGTGACCCTGTTAAAAGGCAATTGTAAAAATGTAATTGCTTCATCATGAAAATCAGCATGAATAAAAACCTTTGTGTGTTTTTTCTGGCCCTTAAGAGACAGGTCATTTTGCTCCGTAACAATTGCTTTGCCAGTCTGAAACCTGGGGAATTAATTGCTGAATAATTAGTTGCTATTAGCAACTCTATCCAATCCCCACAGAGACATAATTGTCGAGTCGTGCAGTAAAAAATCTTATTTTCTGCCCATTTAAAGGATAATCCTTTAAAGTCCGCTAGGGTACATTAAACACATAGAATACAGTGTAGTGAAACACTTTAGTTAAACAACAATACATTTCTATCAGCGACATTACTCACTACCCACTCATCCCCCACAACTTCAAACACAATGTCGATAGATCCTCAAAAAGCATCACGATATAACTTCTATTTCACAAATATTGCCCTTAAAAGTCAATTCATATTCTTAAAGTTGAATCTGTGAGGTCTTGACTGCCACATTTCATCTAATTTAATTTACTAATCTATAATTTCTTGTTGCCAAAATGAGTCAAGCTCTTTTGCCTGAATGTCACATGATGTTCTGATGTTCTTTTAAACCTACCACTGAACCATGTACTGTCTTTTTTACTTCGTACTTACAATAAGCTGTTGCCAACATGTAGACTAACGTAACTCTTTCTTATAACCATAATCCTACATAAAACCCTCTTCAAGGGACCAAATATACAAATAACCTTTATACTGACATGTAATGCTAAAATCAGAAAAAGACAATGTGTCCAAAAGTCTTAAATCTGGTTAAAAACAAATCTTAAAACTTAAAGTGTCTGATAACTGTAGACACCCTGTTAAAGCTGGCTTTACCTCAGCTGACATGGTGCCTCGTTGTTTATGTTCATGGATGAACGTGTGTTATGGAATGGAAAATGGCAACGCAAGATGCAGCTCTAAAACTGTAGTGTGTCAAAGATTAAAAGGTCCCACATGCTGACCAATAATAACTGCATGGCCTTTGCTGTGACTAAACCCAGCCTGTCAGTAAATGGTCAGACGGTCAATGGCCACTTGACCCAAGAGTCTGTACTGTAGTTTTCATTGGAAGATGAGATACGTTTCCAAGACCCTTGTGAGGGGCTCTAAACCAGGGGTAATTGGTTGCCTTGATATGGGATGTTGAACTGGGAGCATTCGTTCACCTTTAAACTTTCTTACATTGCTTATTAATTGCTTTCAAAAGGCCAGCGTTTGTGTTTTGTGGTCATCAAATGATTTCTGAGCAACCAAAAAATTAAGCCAATTTTTTTGCATCTGCTCCTTGCATAATCTCTGCATTTTTTAGAATTTGCACAGGGTATTGTTTCAATTGAACTTCAATAATCAATTCTGTAATTCTTTCCTTGGTGCATTTACAATTTGCCAATTTTGCAAGGTAACAATTAAACAAAGTTGACATCCAAAATAGGTCTAACAATGTGAGTGCAATGTCTGCATTTTACTGTACATGTGTTATTTTACCTGTCATAATATGCATGTGGCTGAACATATTCTTCTAGGTCTAAATTTGAATGTCTTGCTTACCTTTCAGGGTGGGTGGGCAGCACCTAGTCAGCTGGAAAGTGTATCCATCAGTGCGGAGCGCCTCCTTCTGGTAGCAGTGCAGAAGTTCTCTCAGCGAGCCAAAGCTCCTCTTAGCACCACTCAGGATGTACTGTCCTGCCTCTGTCTTCACGATCTGACAGTGTTTATAGTCAATCATAGTTTCATACTGAAACCAGAAGACAAAAGATTAAATTGAAGTTGAATGTGCTTATATTTCGGTAAGACTGCAAAGTATTAATATGTGTGTGAGAGTACTTCACACTGCTGATGCTTACCCCCACCACAAAGGACATGAAGTATTTGTCGTAGTCCCTGGGGCTGCAGCGGAGAATGTACAGGCCTTGGTGGTTACCATAGCGACGCAGCTTACTAATCGTAAACTCCATCCTGTGATCAAAGAGACATAATGCTTTTGTGTCTGGGTGTGTGTTTGTGAATGGTTCTGTGGTTGTGGGAGTACACGTGTCACGTGTTATATCTGTGCATATGTGTGAAACTCACGATACAGGGCCGTGGCAGTAGCTCTGAAGACACTCCAAGAGTCTTGGTGGAGCCACCTCTTTACACAGGTAATGATGGGCGTCTGCAACCAGCCTGTAATAGCCATCAACTAACGAGACGAATGACAGAGCCTCTGAAAGCAAATGAAACTCCAGCTCCTTTGTGGTCAGACAGAAAGAAACAGAGTGTGGAGATTTAATTGCAAAGTCAGCAATGTATAGTATATAAAAATGCAATATGATACTGTCAGCTACATTGAACACCAGAATATGGATAGACAGAGTACCTATTAATCTTTGTGGGAAAATTTGTATTACAGAGGCATTAGAGCACAAAAAGATAAAAAGAGGAGATGTAGACATTCGGTGCCTTAAATAAATATATAAAACAAGTATTTAAGCCACAGTATACTAATCATTTTTGTATCAGCTGAGTACACTTCAGACTTCAAAAGGCAAATATTCGCAGACAAAAGCAAATCGGTAACTGCAACTAAATTGACGATCAAAGCTGTCTTTCAAACACATGAAGGACAGATGTTTCCGTTTCTTAAATCCAGCTGCTGTAAAAAGCTATTAGAACACTTGGCTCTTACAACAGAGACCAAGTCAACACATTCCTGACGCCAGCCATGCTGATTCAAGCAGAGCAGTGGTTGTGAATCCTGAAGTTGGTGTGCAGACAGTAATGGACTAGATTAGAATAACGTAAAGTAAATAAAGTGTGTACTATACCAGGATCTGGTTGTCCTGTCTTGTGAGTGTAACTACGCGACTCTCCATAGAGCCTTCTTTATTGGCCTGTTTGATGCTGATGTCGATCACCTCTGGGAAGTCACAGTATGTCAGGAGCTCCTGGAGACCAAAAAAGAGGACAAAACCGTCTTTTACATTTGTATTACATGAAGAAGCATGCACACACATGCATTCCTGTCATTACTGGGAATTTTAACCAACTCCTGCAGCTCCATCTATTGGTAAACTGGTGTACAAATGCATTACCACAGCAGCATGAACCCATCTCCTGCTCCTCACCTCCTCTGCTTCCTCCTCCTCTTTCCCTTTTGACCACTGGATGCCCTTGTTGCCCATGACAACGATGGTAACCTCTCGAGCAGAGAGGTCGGTGACTTGGAAGCGCTCGGAGTAGAGGGATGGTAGCAGCGTTTCCAGGCTCATAAGGTATTTGAGCTTGAGGTTACACACAGTGGCCTTGCACTCGCTGAACTGCTGGATGAATTTCCTGAAGCGATAGCGGATCCTCTTCCGAGTCAAGACGTTGTATTCCTGGATGCGGCTTCGCACGCACCTTGGCAGGAAGGCCTTGTAGCTGAAAGCAGGGAAGGTTTGGTTAGATTAACATGGAGTTGACAATAACAAAAAGAAGGGGAAATTAATGATAATTCACAGGAAGGACAGAGCTGTGCATGATGTGTCCACCCCAGGAGAGTCAGGCAACAATCATCACAAAATGTGGTGTAAATCTAAAACGTTAACATTAACATTAACATTGCAAGTGTGGACACAGTACATGAGTACTTTCGAGATCTCACAGAGATAATTGATTCAGTTGCATGAACACACATAATGAAACTATCTTGATGCTCACTGTGTCATGAGGAGCCTGCTGCACTGCTGATTATTCATGAGCTGTAGCGCATTCACAGCAACACAACAACCATGTATTTCACAGTATTCAAATGAGTGTGCAGCATATGTATGAGACTAAAATCGGCTAGAATTTTGTTTATCAGAACATTGTTGTATGAGATAAAGATGCCTTGTGGCGTTTACAAACAAACTTACCAAAATGTATTGTGTGTGTCCGCAAGGTCTAACAAACTTGAAGACTCTGAGCTTAAACATCTTTAATGCTGATTTTGGAAGGTTTGAAACACGCATTGTTTACGTCAACTTGCAGGACCACAGAGATAAACAAAATGGAGACAGACTCATAAACAAGCTTTTCGGTAGAGTTACTCGAGAAAAATAAAAGATAAAAAACTCATTGTACAGGGCTCCAGGGTGCTATCAGCAGATCAGATTCTTAAAAAATTTATTATTGGGTGCACTTAAATCAAGTGAAGGTGCATCAAAATGAAAAAGTTAGGCACACCAGTGCAACCACTATAAAATATTGGTCTGGAGCCTTGCGGCACCTAATGTATTATTATATATTTTTTAAAATCTCATCTTGTCACCCTGTGTGAGGGAGTGCATTCTACCTGGTATCGTTGCAGATGCTCACAGGTGACTGACCGCTCTCTTTGGCGAGCCTCATCATGTCGAGCACCGCCATGCCCAGGCACTCCTCCTGGGCTTCGTGATTCACTGGAATTTGTACCGAGCCATTAAGAAAGTCACTACGCCACTGAAGGAGGAGAAAAAAACACAGGGGAAAAAAGAACGTCAAATTGAAGAAGTAGAAAGTCTGACAGAAAGGTTTGGAAGGGAGAGGAGGCTGAGCACATGCCAAGAGCAGAAGCAGCTAAACTCACAGGTCTGTACATGGCTATAATTGCACAGCGTGTGAATAAATACGTGTTGTCAATAAACAGAAACAAGTCTAGATGAGTTTTTTGGATTTATTTGCAACCAATTTTTGGTTGTCGGACCGAGATGATCCAAGCCTTCAAATTTAGTAACGCCTCTGATTTTAGATTTAACCACCAGATTTACTCTAAACAGACTGATTGTAATCTATGTGTGTTTTAAAGCAGAAACTTCTATTACTCGACATTACTTCAACAAACTCATTACTGGTTAAGTTGTTGGAAAGAAGTCTAGCTAGAAAACCGCCGGCATCTGTATGTTATAAACGTTCTGTCGATGGGTTGTTTGCGATAACAACAAAGCTTCATGTATTCACAAAAGCATATGATTCTCAGAAGCTTGTGGGAAAGCAAAGAAAGGAGAGACTATTGGCAGACACAGTGAAAAGAACACAGACATAACCCTAGTTCCCCATTTTTCACACTTTTTGATAACTCATACTATCCCACATCCTGGTTTGTCCACTTACACAAGGGGACGGCTGACGAGTCAGACAGAGTGGTGGAGAGAACCAAAATATCTTCACAGACACACTCCCCCCCACCCCCCCACAAAAAATACTAACCTGAAAAAATTGGTACGCCATGACACAATCATCCATCAGAGGGCTCTCCATCCCCTTGGACGCGCCATAGCGATGGGCGTACAATGAACTGCTGCTATTATGCCAGCCAGGAAAATAGTATCTGAACAGAAAAGGAGGCAAGAGACAATCCAATAAAAGAGGGAATTCAAGCATTAAACAACAGATTAAGGAAAAAAAATGTAATATCTACCTGATTCTGAACTGCAGGCTCTCACGGGCTGGCTGGTGCAGTTTAAAGATGTGATTAGGAGGGAACCATATCCGGTCACTTTCCCTCATCAGACCGAACAAGCTGCAGTACACTGGAGCAATCCCTGGAAAGAGAAAGGAAGCATGTGAGATTCACTTAAAGTGCCTAAAGCCAACAACTGGGAACAACTGGACAATATTTAGATATACACAAAGTCATGCATCAGAACTTATGTTGTGGCAGCATTATAGACTGCAAGCTACTGTGCTTTGAAAAGAACTGATAGTGTAGCAACTAACTCACTTCTCTCAGTAGTGTGTGTCAGAGAAGTCAGTTGTTTTGACACGATGAAAACAAAAAGCAAGTCCTGGCTTACAGTCGTCACACAACATGAAAACTGAATTTACATTAAGGCAGTGGTTCACCCAAAAAGAAGATTCAGTCATATTTACTCACCCCCATGCTGATGGAAGGACGGTTTTGTAGTCCACAAAACATTTGTGGAGCTTTACAGCAAAACAGAGTTGCAAAACTTAACTAAACAACTGAAGTAGATGGAAACTGGAGAAACAGCTCAGCTGTTTTAAATAAAGTCTCTGGAAAGCCCAAACTGATTTGAAAACATTTGATTTAAACCCTTTTAAGACTGAACTTTTCACAGTAGCAGCTAGGCTAAAAGCATTAGCACATACCCCACCTGAAGTGGGTGCTGAGTTCGATCATGCAATGAGGGTGTAAAAATTGTCCTTTAAAATCACTTTTAGAATCTTAAACTTGCAGAGACTTGGATTAAGGCAGATGAGATGCATGGAAGTGGGGTTTGTAGTTGTAGTTGTTGTAGTTGTAGTTTTACATTTTAAAACAAGTCCCCGAATACTTCAGTTGTTTAGGATAACGCTGCAATGCCGTTTTGCTCTGAAGCGCTACAAACGTTTTGTGGACAACAAAAGGGTGTGTAAACACTGACTGAATTAACTAATCTGTTAATGGCTTTAATGAGTTTGCATGTTTACCAGGAGTTCTGTTGAAAATGTCCAAGACATTCTGACAATGAAAGAATGATGATGCACAGAGGCCAATAATCTTTCACTTCTTCTACTGAGAAGTATATCTACTCTATCATTGAATTCAGGATTGCTTGAGGTAAGCAACAACAATAGTACGTCGTTTTTATTAACTGTGCCAAGTGGGTCACTAGCAGACAGGAATGTCACTATACAGCAGGAAGCACTCACAAGCGTGAAGCAATAGTATATGGATGCTGAAGAGGAAGTATGCTCAACCACAACAGGGGAAGTGAAGTCAGTGTGCTAAGAATGTTGATCTTCAATCAAGTCCTACCTTGTATATTACTATTATCACTTTATCAACTCGATAAACAATGCACTGCAGAGTAAATTAGTGCACTTGTTCACATTAGGAGCTATGATCCATTGCATTATACTATTCTATTCAGGTTGGATGACAATGTCTGCCATTTGTTCTTTCTGAATAATTGATTTTTTCTTAGTGTGCTGAAAACCTACAGTGTGAGAGAAGGAAACTAACGGCTGGGAAGGTGAACATGTTTGACTTCATCCTGGTGGTGATGTCACATTGCAACATATCCCCTTGCATGGGATAATCTCCTGTTGATGGTTCCTCTACCCTTGTACTGCTCACTAATGCAGCATCCTAATATGAAACAGAGTACACATGTCTGACTATCACCAGATGGATAGAGCACATAAAAGTCCCTCACATATTTAACGTCAGTACCATTAAACCATTAGAGGTAGACATGTAGTCTGGAAAAAAGACAAACAAGCGAACAAAGGAGGTTGAACTTTAAAAAAGCAAAAGCAAGGGGATGCATACAAATTGGAAGATAAAAAGGAGAGCGAGAGCTTGTCTCTTATCAACCCAAAAGGGGATGGAGCAAGAGAGTGTGGCAGAGACAGATAGAGCTGACGTGGAGAGGAAAACAGCCACAACAGTCCACAACTTCCTGATTTTAGGTTGCTAGAAAGAGAAGGCGAACATGGTGCTCTTTTCCCACGATATAAACAATGATCGGCTGCATTTGTGGAAACACCTCCAGGAAATTCTTGTAAGGAAATAAAACTGGATGAATTCTCTTAGAAAAAAACAAAAACATGCAGAATAGAGCATCTGCCAAAAACATGCAGAATAGAGCATCTGCCAAAAACATGCAGAATAGAGCATCTGCACACACAACTATGCAACTGCGTATGACCGCTGAAGGCACAAGCAGGATTTTTCCATGCATGACACGTGCAAAAAATCCAACACATGATACAGCATGATTAATTTCTTCACATATATTTACATAACATCAGAGTGGAACAGTGGCACTTCAACTTCATTGTTCAACAGTGAACAGTCCAGCATGACTGAGAATAATCTAAACCAAAGCGGATCATGGCTGAGGTCCTTTAACTGCACTGCCACAAAATGGCTACTGGATGTTGGTACACAATATTTCTACTGTGCTGAAGTGACTAAAAAATAGGTAGGTCAGTCACTTGGTAATGTGAAAGTTGCCTCAATGACAGTGACACAGTTTTAGTACAGTGTGCTACTTGCGTGTAAACCTAGAACTGATGCCAAGCACAAAAAGCACATTTTTTTATGGGTTTCATTCCAAAACACATTTCTGTCAGAAATAAAAGCTGGGACTCAAGATAGCCAATAATTCCAATGATATTTCATCATGAGTTTTATATTCATGCAAGGAATCATTTTTGTCACACAAATAAAGGTGCCAATCTTCAAAAGAATGGTTGAACAAAATTGTTCTTGTTTTGATATCACCAGTTTGTGGACTTGCAGTATATTTCAAATAATTCGGTGGCAATAGTGCTTTGCATTTATCTACTATAGCTGTGTATTGATGTTGCAAAGTAAAATACAATTATTACATTTTAAAGGACAACTAATTTTTTTTCAAAATGCATTGCAATTGCCTGTTTAGAGTGATCATATACCAACTAATCAGCGCTGAAAAATACTCTTTGCTGATAGATAAAGGAGTGATGACAAAAAAGTACATGGTTTGAATTCCTTAGATATAACTATGCAGTATTCTGAGCAGACTGGATGGCATGCAGCAGGTGATAGAACGCTCATTACAACCATAAGAGATTTGACTTCGGCTTGTAAAAATGACTTGTGAGCATCTCTGCATGTGGGAAACAAAACACAAACAGTTAATCGTCTGAAAAAAAATGCATTGGGGCAAACAGTGTCAATGCTCGCTGGCATACATTCTTAAAGTTTCTGAACTCTATTGAAATGATGAACAGCATTCTTCCAAAAGATATTCCCTAATCTGGTGTGGGAGGGTTTGGCTTTTCCCATGTATGCTTTGGGATGGGAGCACGCTTTTGGTATGTGTGTGCTTGGTTGGAGACCAGCCAACTGCTGCTGCTAACCAGGTTTTGGCTAAAGATTCATTCATGTTACACTGATGTCCTGGGAGTATTTGCCGTTTCCTACTGATTTTTGCTTCTGCCTGTATGAAGGACAAATTGAAGCAGGCATTTCCTGTTTTGGAATCTCTATCCTGTTCTGGCAGACCTGCGGGTCTGAGTTTGTCTTTGTTTTAAGGCCCTTCACCAGACAAATAAAAAAATGTGTTTCCAAAATCAAATCATTGAGTTGCACTGTGCAGAATAATGTATAGGCAGACTTACAAAAATGGAAGGCTGTTTTCACATTTATTATCACTGAACATGTGCATTTTCTCTGTGCTCACTGAGAGTCCGATTCTAAGAGGCAAATCTAGTTTGCAAGCCAATCCTGGACCAGTATTCAGCATAGACTAGTGTGACATGAAAATACGAAACTTCCAGAGCACATACACGGAGAATGGACTTAAATTGAAGTAGGAGACATTGCGTAAAAAAATAATTGCATTTTCATATATTCTGGAATATCTGACTGATGTATCTGGTTTACCAATAGATACACTGCTACACCGTGACTGAAAATGAGGCAGTTGCTTGTTCTACCTTTTCATACATTGTCAAACTAACAGACTACAAACTACAGTATATTTCAGTCCCTGATGTGATTGCTCTAAGTTTTACCCACGTCAGAAATACAACATCGGTCCTTTTTCGGCATAAAGTAGCATGAAAACGAACTACTCAAGTAAAGTACCTCAAAATTGTACCTAGTACTTGGGTTAAGTGTACTTTTTTATCTCAAAGTTTAATCTAATCACTGGTTGTTCTAAATTTTCGCAATGAGATTTTCATTTTTACTGCATATATATATATCAATTCCAAATATCAGCTATTGGTTTCCTTGATTTCTAATCATCAGTATTGGCATCGGCCCTGGAGAAGCCATGTCGGTCGACCCCTACCTGGGAATGTGCCTTTCATTTTCAACATCTGTATATAATGAAAAATAACTGTGAAGAGGTGTTATATTTTAGACTTGAAAGGAATTGATTAACCCTGATGCATTTGGAGATGCAGTTGTGTCTCAGCGAGGTGTACAGCAAAAACAAAAGCAGAACTTCACAATGTTGCAGCATCAACCAGAAATGTGATGAAATGTGTGTGGGCAGACAATAGAACTGAAATCGCCCTGTGACTCACCACATGCTTTCGCTGCACTGATGCACAGTTCCTCTGCCACGTACTCCCCAGGTGGAAACGTGAGCGTACTTTCTGGACCATTGGGCCCATCCCCTCCTCCATCCTTCCCCCTGTAGTAAAGGTGGACAGTGAGGCAGGTGGCTTTTACATCCTGCTTTGGGTCGAGTTCGAGTTCGGTGGGTGGGTCGAGGGCGGGTAGGAGGCCATTGTGATGTGCTGTTGGACTGGAGGTGGGTGGCTCCATGTCGGTCAGCATGATACAGGCCATGTGCTTTTTAAAACAAACATCCACCTGTCAGGGGACAAGGAATAAGAAACAGGTAAGAATATGAATGAGTAAAAAAGTTCAGAATGTACCGTAGTTCTGGGAGATTCTAGGGCTGTGAATCATTTTTTGAGCTTCAGTAGTAATCAAAAGCAAATATTCAAAGCGTCAGTAGGGGGAAAAGGAGGTGCTGACAGAGCATGTCTCGTGATGAACTTGATGAACATCTTTCTTTTTTCAGTTGCTTTCAATTGGTTTAATTAAAGCCATTAATCTTGAAGGACAGTGTTGTTGTTTCTAGTGTCATTTAGTTTTGAAATTTATTTTTTGCCGCCTCTCCGAACAATTCGAGTCAACATTTTTACAGAAAGGTGCCGGTAGTGTTGTTGCTGTCTTTTTTCAGGCAATCAATAACATATTCAATCGGTCTGTTGCACTGGTAATCCAGAATGGAGGAGAAGCTTGTTCTGGCTATGTCTGTCTATCCTGAACTTTATCTGAAGGACAGCCTCATAACTGACAGAAAAGTCCATTTGTGGGAGTAGATTGTCCGTGGACTGAATGTTGCTAAATGTTGCTTCTGAATGTTGACCCCATGAGTTGTAAGCTTGTTTAGTCAGCCCTTTGTTACCATAGTGTTGCTGTAGCAGCTACCAATCTCAGCGCACAAACACTAAAGCATGGGCCCTTATAGAGCAAAAGATTCCTCTATGCTTTTTACCACATATCAAAATCTATTTAGGCTTTTTCTACCACTAGATCTTTTTTCTGCAGCAACAGTCCATTTTCCAAAAAAGGAACTAGATCTCATTGTTTACCCAAATAGGGTAATGCCATTGTTGTTTACAAACTTGTAGATCTAATTTTGTCATGATGGATAGCCTATTACTGTTTTCAAGTAACATACTGAAACAGACGTTCTTCTGGTTTGTGGTACTACACTGTTATTGATTTTTGGTTCTGTTAAGAGGCATTACCTTGGTAGAAGCAGTCATACATGTCCAATTTACCTTCAAAAGAAACTGTGGTTGTAAGAATTGAAATGGTTAGATATTGAAAAAAAATGTTTTTGATGCGTTATGTCAATTTTTTTAGGTGGATATTGACTGGTTCTACATAATCAATAAAGGCCTAACTTCCTTGCATTCTTTCCTTGACATGATTATCCTGGACACTGGTGACAGCTCACGAAGTATATGGTAAAGGTACACCAATGACCTACAGTATCAGGACCAAACAGTGTAAAGCTCAAAGCATTTCACACTTGAGCTCTCTTTTGGTTAAGAACACCCAAACAAGGGTGGTATTGTCCACTGATAAGAGTCAAAAACCATATAGAGGAAGTGATACAGTGCAACAACAAAGATGACGTAAACAAACTGCACATACATCACTGGGAGATAAAGAACATAAAGCAAACAACAGTATCCTGAACACAATACTAAACCAAATAACTAAAAGCATTGCAGTACATGTTTAAGTACTTTAGGCTTTAGTAACATGTAGTTGAAGGGATATGTTGTGTAATGTTACTGGGTTGAAGGATCATTCCAACTGTGCCTTAAGAGGCTCAGGAATAAACAGATCACAATAGGAAATCATATTGTAAGTGCAGTTTTCACAGGGTGGGATTTGCATCTGTTTGTACTGACTTTGTTTGAGTAGTTATTTCAACTATTGACCACCAGTACATAAAGTATCCAAAGTTCTTTTCCTTCCACAGTTGCTGGAGTCCAATGTTTAGAGCCAGTGTCCAATAGCATCTTGTAGCTCAATGGTGTAACAAAAGCCAGGACAAACAAAGCATGCACTGGAATCAACAAATCAAATACCGTGAGCTTGAAGTTTTCCACATTGGGCTTGGGATTGTGCGTGTTGGTTCATGTCACAGAAGATCAAAGTTAACAGTCAAACCTACTAAATGCAGAAGTAATAATGTTCTGCAATGGTCTCAATTCTTCCTTCTAATCCGGCTACATGTTATCCTCACATTAACAGATAAATGTGCAATGATTGTGAAATAAGCTGTAGTGATACATGGTTACATAAAGCAGAAAAGAGACAACTTTCCCTGCCCTGACATTTCAAATTGGTATTATTGATGGTGTCGCTGCATTAATACAACCAGATCTTCCCCTTTTCCCCAGAGTAGCAACTACAAACAATGCAGGACAATAATATGAGTTTAGTTGGATACTGGACTGGATTGCCAGTCAAACACAGATGGTCTCATTATTTTATAGCCATTACATTGTGCAATCAACATTCACTTCATATAAAACCTGAAAGAAAAGAATTTATCTAAGTTTCAGCTGAATTATTCTAGAAATCACAAGGTCTACATATCTTGTAAATAAAAAAAAGAATGCAGTCATTTGTTAACGATCTGTTTTAACGATCTACAAAGGTCTTATTAACTGTTCCCAAGCACATGTAATAATGTCTTCTATATAATCACGTTTCACAAAGTGTTGAACCTCACCCCATTTTATCTGATAATAAAATCGGGATAACCCCAATTCCCAAAAGACAGCTAAAGCACAAAACAGAATGCTAAATAATGCTTAAATATTCAGTGGGATCCAAAAGTCTGAGCCCCCCGATGAAAATATTTCATATTGTCACATCTGGAAAAAATCTTAAAGTTTTGGCATTCAGAAGGTAAAATGAAAAAGTCAGAAGTCAAGTTGTTATTCTCAGTGAAAGTGGGGCTTACTCTGTGTCGAATCATGGCTTGACTCCAAGGTTTCTGGGGGGGCAGTGCATGTACATCTAAAAAGCTTTTCAGAAACTCGATCACTTGCATGCAAAGACCCACCATCACAGGATTAATACATCAACTCTAGTTCACTGAGAGATGGGAAGACAACTTCATCAAGTACTGGGTCTTAGAGAATACATTGTGGTGAGAGAGACATTATTACATGCGACTGGGAACAGTTCGTAAAACATTTGTCGGCTAACGCAGATCGTCAACAAATGACTGCACTCTGTTTTTATGTACAATGTATATTACACAGCGTCCCAAAATGTTGTTATACATCACCAGGTGTTGCCCATGTTCTACACTGACTGACCCTGAGCCAGTCAAACAAAAGTAGGTTTGTGTCTGTTTGTATTCACCCACCTCCACCATATACAGTACTGCTCTAACATTAAGATGGCTAGGAAACTTAATTGTACCTGTGAATAAACATAAATACATTAAAATATTCTAGCTCGAAGATATATCTGTCGCATTTCATGATGAATTATGAAAAAATTACTGCAATACCAACTTTGGCAGGCAAATTACATGTAAATTTTAACTGTAGAAGATCAGGGTGCCTAATTCCATGTAGGACACAGTACAGAAGCTGTTGCAAAGTCAAAATGTAAAAATAAGCAAATAATAATGCAAAGTAGTGCGGTTTACAAGGCCTTAGTAGGCAGAACACAATAGATTCTCCACAGTTGCAGTACTTTTATGTACTGTATAAATAAGGAGTCACCACATGTTTTAACATACAGGAAAACACTCCCCTCAAACTTTTTTGTAAGTGTGTTTACACACCCAAAACGTTTATCTAGTAGCAGACAGGCAAAGAGTAAGAGCAGTTCCTCACTGTGTCTTATCTGGGCCCTGGTGCTAGTTGAGGACAGGGCTATCAGCTAGGACACATTTTGCCCTTAATGGGTGTTCAGCTCCGACTCTAGCTCATGACGTCATCTCTTTATTCTGGCCCTCGACATTTTGCACTTAACCACTGATTGTTGATGGCAGTCCCTAAAGCTCCGTAGAAAAACAGGATTCTGTAATAATTGGCTGTATTGTTGGCCTACGAAAGCTGTTTGGGACTAGATTACTGGCTGCTACAAAAGCATCTAAAACCAGGGCTACAACTTTCCCAACTACAAATCAGAGCTCATCGACAGACTATATCTTGCAGATGGCTCTTTCATTCCTTTATCTATTCCTCTAAATGTTCAGTTAAATCATAAAATGCTGCATTTCAACAGTGACATATTCTTTGTATGCATTTTCCACAGGAGAAATTTGGGCATCTCACATTATGAGACGAGATGAAATCAATTATGGCTTCACATAACAGGAATTTAGGAACATCTATGCTTTTTATACTATGAGAAGTACAAATATCTGCTGTGAATAAAGGCCTGTCAAAACCAAAATTTAGGCAAAATAATATAATATATGAGCATTCTACTAAAAAGCTTGTAGTTCAGGCAAAAGGGCTGTAACACACAGTACAAATACTGAAGACGACTCCCCCCACACTCTCTACGCATCTACTAAGTTTTCCTGAGTACCAGCTGTTGTAAGACTAGAGATTTATGACAACAGACAGAGCACCATCTATCACTTTCATGATTTAGCTTTAGATTACTTGAGACATTAGGTATCGAAACACCAATGGAGGCATTTCAAACAATAAACAAAAAATGTTTTGTTGCCAATTTCCACTGAAACTTCAGGAAAGAACTTGAGATAATGCAGCTGCACTCCCCTGAAAAACCTGAGAAGCATGGACAAACTATATAAAAATTACAACAACATACCCAATAAACTTAATCTAATACCTGTGGACTGTAGACTGAGCCCACCAATACTGAACTTCTGGGGCAAAAGCTGATGGCGTTATTAGGGAGTAAATATATTCTGATAAGAATGTATCTTAGTATCTAAATTAACACACAGTTTTCAGAAAACAAAATTTGAGAGGAGTGGAAAAGGTATAATTCCCTGAAAATGTCTCTTGTTTGCTTAAATTTTCTTTTAACTAATGTATTATTATTAGTCATTATTTTGTCATGTTTTCACTCATTTATTCATGTAGTGTACTTTCCCCCTTGCTTATATCTAAAATATAAAAACACCCAATGTTATGTGTTTGTGTTGGAAACAATTACAAATACAACTACAATTACAATGTGACAAGCAGTAAAAAGGGATTCCTCTGTAGTAGTATGTTCTGTATGTATGTCCATTCTGTTGCCATACAGTGCCGCAAGAATAAGAACGAGTCCTAAAACGGTAATTTTTCATTTTCCAGTACCCTCGTCTCAAAGTCAAGGGTTTTTTTAATGGGGTTTTTGGTCTGGGGTGTCACAAGCTTAATACATTTTCACATTGTGTTCTTTGATATAAAGTGAGTCAGTAATTACCTCACCTTTTAATTCAAAAGCATTTATGAGACTACAGAGGGTGTCTGGGACATTAAACGTCATTAAACACCAGACTCATCGACTAACTATGTCCGTCTTTACAGGGGGATGTTAGTTACTGTTCAAACTCAAACTTTACAACATGTGGATTTATCAGTTTATAGTATATAGGGAGTGATCATTAAGTCATTTGACTGCCATGTAAATCGGCAGTAGCTAAACGTTCTCCCCTGGAGGGCCAAAACTGGAACTTAACAGCAGGTTCCGAGCCAAAAGCAAACACCTGTAGCATTTCTAAGATGAAAAATGGTACTAGGATCCTAACTGACTTACAGTGTCACACCATTCTCAGATTGTGAAAATGAAAAATTAATTAGGCTCCTACATATTTAAAGAGCATTTGTTCCTACAAAAATAAAGCAGACATTTATATCCTAATAATTTTGGCACGATATGTAAGAATCTGTCACATGTCGAATTTATAATTAGAACAAGTAAGGGGCAGCATTGCACCAGATTTTGCGCTAAATGCTGCTTACAGTAGCTACCATTAGCCAGTTCACTCAGGTAGCAATGGAGTTAGTGGTCCATACTGTGAGCTTGGAGCACCAGGTGGCTGTAGGTGCTTACATCACTCACACTTCAGTGGATTCCTCTGCAACATGGTACTTCACATTTGGTTGATAACATTTCTGACACAAATTCTTACATATTACACCTTTAAATCTATACATTTTTCTCTAAATATCTGGTATGCTGATTTCAAAAGGTTTCATATCAGCAAAAATGTCACAATATACTGTACAAGCTAACCAATATATCTGTCAGGCTCTAGTTTGCACTGTATAATACCACCAGTTGTAGTCTGGAGAGCTTTTCCTGTTACTTATCTTGCACATCTAATACTAGAAACTCAACAATAATTTCATGCCTGCTGTTGTAGTCATATTCTGACTAGCAACCACGCTTCAAGCTATTAAGGTAAACTACCGCCTGTTACGAATCTCTCAGAGGGTTAGACAGGAAAATCCCCTTTTATCTTTAAAAAAAAATTATATCTCTGCCTCTCTTTGTATTATTTCTCCAATGCCAAAGAAGGAAATCAATGACAAAAGGCCGGAAGGCTCGATAAGTTTGCCAAAACAGGCTACACTGTGGGGCGTAATTTTTAGTCACTGAGCAAACAGTACAATAAGATAGACTTGTGTCTAAAGTTCATATTTTCCTTGGCATTACTGCTCGACCACGTCCCATACACTGACACAACACTGAAGTAGTCTCAGTGGGTTCACACTTCCCCAAAACTGACTACAAAAAGTAGCCTGGCAGTGAAAACAACAAAATACTATCGTAATAGCACTTTTTTGGGGTGTTACTTCCTATTGCAGAAGTGTAGCCTGTAGCCACCTATTACTTAAAAACTGTGCATGATTCTGTTTGTGGATGTATTCTGTCTCTGCTCTGCACATTTTATTTGTCAATGTAGAAACAAAAGGGGTTAGTAAAAGGACTTACAGGCAGCTTAATCAGATGCAGCTTTATCAACACTTAATTAATATGTGTATCCTGATAGCAAAGCTGATATGCTGAGGTCTCGCTACTGGAAAAAATGAGAGAATAAAAAAGCACTGTTGGTACCTCTGTCACTCCTCTGCCATCATTTAACATTTCACATTATGTCATCAACAGAATGTACAGAACAGACTCATGTAATGAAAGTGAAATGGGGAACACACAGGCGTTTCCCTTCCCTGCTGCTTGAATAACGCATTGTCTGACTGCTGGCTCTTTTTCATTTTGTCTCTCAGTGGAGATGTAAAAGCAATTATATTGACAAAAAGTATCATTTTTGTGATACCTCCAATTGGTTCAACAACCACAAGTGACTAATGCAGATCATCAACAGTGTAAATGCTTAGATCAGAGTTGCAATGATTGGTCAATCGAATGAAAATGAGTTGCCAAATATTTGGCTTAGTATTTCAGTCATTTTTCAAGCAGAAATGTCAAACATTTGATGGTTTAAGCCTCTTAAATGTGTCTTTTCTTTGTCATTTATGAAAGTAATAAAGAGTGTTATCTATGACAAGCATTTATCACATTTTTTAGACTACATGGTTGATCGATAAATCATGAAAATAATAGTCTTAAGTAATTGACTAAATGCGAACAAGTGAATCAAGACTTGGGGAATCACAGGGCAATCTCACATTTAATTTTACTCTAAACCACACCACAGTGTGTGATCCAAGTCTCTCTATGATCCAGTACTCTTAAGATTGTGCTGAACATTATTTTGGCAAAAAAAAAAGTGACATAGAAAAACAAGTAACTGCTGCTTTGATGTTGTTGATTGTTCCATTCTCTACTAGCAAACTCATTTTTTTTCCATTACAGCTGCTGACTGTGCAGTTCTTTGAATGTGACCTGGATAAAACCTGCAGAATGTTACACATGATCCCTGATGCAAGAATAATGTACTTCCCCCATGCATGTCACTGATTATGCTCTTCCAGTAAAGACTTTCAACAAAAAAAATGCTAAACAGGCTGTAAAGGCTTTGACGAGTAGCCTAATGAATCAACACTGCCTACATACTATTTAAACATTATGTCAGAAAAAATCTGGGTCATATGTACTGTAGGAGCCATTTGTGCATGTGTGTTTTGTTTTGACCACTGGGGTAGTTTGGTTTGTGTCACTGATTGCAGATGAGCACCAGGTGTGTATATAGGTCATTTTAGGTTAGTTTTGGGTAGTAGGTGAAGGGAGCACACGATTTCTACCGTGAAACCATCATTAAGCCACCAGACAAGAAATACCACCATATACCTCACAGTCCTAAAATGTAAGTACCAGTATTCATGCGAAACTTGCAATAAACAGCAACAAAGAAACTCTTATTTCTGTTTGATGGACACCGCTTCAAGAATCCGCCTCTCACCTACCAAGCGACTGAATTGGACAGTCACTACATGTACTTTCTTGTTCAAACATTAAAACAACATTTACACAACACTATACCATGTACAGCATGTCTTATCCTGAAGTATATAATGCTAAGCATTGTCTTGTTGTGATAAAAGTTGAGTGAATACAGTATCAACTTCCTCAGTGCAGTCATCCCCTTCACAAGGTGTACAGTCAATTCAAGAATCCATATTAGTATTGTTGGTTGGGGCTGACTAAAACATGGCAAACAGCCTTTCCTTCCTTCTCTTAACCGGAAAACAGAGTCAACATTATGAAGCCTGAATAGAAAAATAGCTTGACGGCTTTGAAGAGAACTGCTTGTGAATAATAAGCCTGATTATACCTGGCATTAACGTGTGACTTGGGTGATCTGGGACGCATTTGACCCAACATATTCTGTAGTAATGAAGTAAAAGCATCCTGATGGATCCACGACATCATCAGTGAAGGTCATAATGGCTGTTACCATAACAGCACGCCAACATGAGCCTGGGGCCGCATACTCAACTGACCTCCTCAGTACAATAGCCACTACCGCATGCAAAGTGGATTTTACACTGTCTGGTTTACATTTGGGTACATTTGTGATGCAAGTTAAGTGTTTTGGCTTGCTAACCTACCAGTGTTCGCAGCAGATGTTTGTGAACACATGGTCTGTTTCAAGTCAATGCACCATTTAACTAATAACTTCAATATCCCCCATTTCCTTGGTATCTGAATAAGGAGGAATTCAAGAAATGTTGTGAAACAGCTAATTCAAAATCATTAAAGCCTCCTTGTCAATGCAGCATTAAATGCAAACTATTGAGTGGTCTCTTTACTTGTAAAAAGTTTCTGTTTTCCCAGGAGTCACTGTACTAGCCAGTCGGTCTTGTTTGGTGCTTCCTTGGCAACAATTTAAACACACTGTTTCCACTGATTTCACCATTTACACTAAATTTACAAAAGAAGACAACATTATTTAGACAGTGAACAGTCATAGGCTACTTCTTTGTCACTTGCAGAGAAAGTCCCCAGACTCCCTCCAAGCAGACTCGCTCAGTTTTGTGGGCTGAGTTATGAGAAATGTTATCAACTTTGTGACACTGTCTATGACAAATTCTTTCTTTGTGTACAAAAACATTGTCAGCCAATAATGTAGCTATCTATATATTCATGTGCATAGAGCAGAGAAGGGAGATTCTACTCTCAATGTCACCCAAGATGCATGTTAATGTCAGGTATAAACAGGCTCAACACATGAAGGCTGTATACTGTTCATTTTTAGTTTAAACTGCTTTAGAAAAATCATGATTAATAGACTACAAAATCATGTCTGTACCTTTTTAACCTTAACCAATATAATTCAACAGCACCGTCCATAATGAATCAACACATCTAACAGTTTTAAGACTATATGAAGTTGATGGACAGTACTGGCCACCATCGGCTTATCGCAGAAATATATAAACAATATTCTGAATAATAATATGTATCAAGAAATTGCAGTGCACATATGCTATAGATATGTTTGAGGTATGCTTGAGGTAGACAAGGCGTCTCTGTGTGGTTTATCCTGCAGAGAGACCTGTCAAAGTCATCCCACTAGTCACCTTTCTTTAATTACCAAATTCAAAGCATCCTTATCAAAAATGATTGTTTAAAGTGACTACAAGAAGCTTTTAAGTGTTTAAGAAACAGCCTTTTGATTCCTCTGATGATTATAAATAACCTGTAACAGCGAACAAGACCATCAGAGAAAAGACTGCTATTTTTATATAGTTTTTGTTAATGCCCTTGCTCAGGTCCAATTACATACATAACATGTAAAATCACATCTTAATACACTATCTCATCGCGATCCAATCTTCGGTCCCTGTCCCTCGCTTCCAAAACAAATGCACGCACCGCCAGCATGGCTAGCAAAGACCTTGACGACAGCAGGCGCTGGTGCTGTACCGCTTTTGTCAAAATGCTCAAATCTACAAAAACTAAAAGTTCCTCATAATCACAATAAATGTTGGTGAACAAAGTGTTTGTTTTCACAGTTTTACAAATCAATTTCACTATCGGCGCAGAAAACCCTGAATATAGAAACTGACCGTAAAAGGTGACAGAATTTCATACTGCTTTACTTAGTTTATGGTGGTGGACCCTGACACTCTTCTAGTGCCAAACAGTATTGGGGGGGAAACTTTGTAAATATTGAAATTCTGAGTTTCTCTCCAAAAAAGCTACAAAGAGCCCCTTTACGCTTGGTTGCTTGGTCAAAAACAAGTGTTGAATAAACATTGGTTTACACACTGGTTTTATACCCTCAAATGTAAATGTACGCATCAGCCCAAAACATCCAACTCTTTTCATAACCCCTTAAACAAAAAACTGATCATTAAAACCATTATTAAAGCAGGATTTACTGCATGGCTGTTTTATTACAATAACATTAGCTTCAGATGTGTACCTTTGTTGACAATGAACTAGAAACAGAGCATAAATGACCTTGCAGTGCAATATCACACCTGTCGATGGAGCAGATGAACATTTCACATCTGTCAGGATCAGTTCCAACTTATTAAAATCTCTGGGTTTTTTTTGTGTGTGTGCCTTTTGTTTAAAACATTTATTGAGCAGTTAATCATAAAAACAAAACAAGCTCCCGTCCGTTGACTCCTGGTGCGAAATCTGTCACAGATCACTTAGCAGCAGATTAATAGTTGTGCTTGCTAAGCTAAGCTAACTGTAACTGTTGTCGTGAGTTGGGGTACGTGAGGGCATCCACGCGCATACACACACACACACACACACACGCTCACATACATACTACACACTCTCTTATCGCACTTACTGGCTCTGGCTGTCGATGTGTGTTGCCCTCTGTCTGCTTGACCTCTCCTGAATCAACACAGGTCTGTCTGTAGTCCACACAGTTAACTTTACCGGGCTCGCGATGCTAGCAAGCTGACCGAACGGCTGGCGTTAGCTGTCAAAACTAAAGTAGCTCTGCGTCGTTATTTTCCCCCGTCAGCTGCCATTCCGTCGTCCTCACATCATTTCCTCGACTGCTTTTCATCTCTCCACTCGGTAACTCTCGCCGAACTCATCATTCTCTGCCTGACATGACGCTCGGTTTTAGTTAGAGAGCGCAAACTACCAGCCCGTCTCTCCTCCTCCTCCTCCTCTTCCCGACTGTGTCCTCCTGAAAGCAGATGACAGTGTGCTGAGCGGTGATGTTGAATGAAGGTGGTGGTGGTGGTGGTGGTGGTGAGGGCGGAGCAGGATGCCTCCGTCTGTTTCTGACCCACTGACTCACTGACTTGAGAGCTGCCTTCTTCTTCCGTGTTTGACAAGAAACACTCTGTCTTTATACTAACTCCGTTTTAGTTCCCAGGGCTCGCGAGGAGAGGCAAGACCCGGAGTGAAAGTACTCAGTTACAGTAAAGTATGACCCAAAAAGTACATTTACTCAGGTACTGTACGTGAGGACTTGGTGCTGCTTTGTAGTTCAGCCCTACTCACAGGGAAATACTGTACCGTTAACTCCGCCACACTTAAGTGATACTTCAAGCCACTGAGGAAATGTAACCAAGTACATTTACTCGAGTACTGTACTTGAGAACAACTCTAAGTTACTTTTCGCTACTTTATCATTCTATTTCACTGATAGGAACACAGTCTACCTATTACTCCTCCACTATAATTAATTGATAGTTCCATCACACAATGTTAAGTAACTTGTTAGTACTTTACAGTTACACTCCACTCATAGGGTAAATATTGTACCTTTGCCACTTTGTCACTCTTCTTCACTTGCACGTTGTTGTACCTTTGTGCTCAACTCCATTTAATTGATAGTTACAGCCACTGATGGAATATAGCCAAGTCAATACTCAATGTACTGTACTCCACTACATTTTTTAATCCAAATACTGTGGTTTTTACTCCAATACGTGTATTTGATAGCTTCACTTTTACTTGCACTTTAAAGCTTTTGCTCAAGCACTGATGGTAAGCGGGACATTCATCCTCTAGTCATATTGGAGCACAAAATCTCTACTTTTGCTCAAATACCTTGGAGTACTTTTAACAGCGCTGGTTGCAGCTACTTCCAGGGTATGCTTTGTACTTGTGCTGCAGATGTACGTCAGCTGTTCGAACTTCTTTATTCTGCTTCCATCCTCTTCAGAAATGCCGATGCAGTCATTTTCGATAAGTATTAGTAATTCGTTTTCACCGAGGTCAGAATAAAGGACGCGTAGATTCGAGACCACACTGTTTCTTGTAGAAACCTTTTTTTATGTCTAAATTGTGTATGCTAGCCTTGAAGTTGTTTAATCATTATCTGTGGACACACGGCCACTTCCAGCAGTACTCGGAACCATTAATCACTGTATCTGTGAGTCATTTCTAAGTGTGTAAGTTTGGCTGGACTAGACCTGAAAATAGGATGTTTGATTAAAGTAAACCGTTCCTCGTGTTTCTGTTGTAAACACTTCTTGTCTAACTCATTCCATCGATAACCACATCATTTAAAACTGATAAGACATCTTGTAATCCGATCTGACGGATGATATCGCTCGTGGGTGATAAGGCTAACAGTAATCATTTCCTTTTGGCAGGACAACTGTAAAGACTGTAGTTTTTTAGAAACAGATGGATTGTCTTGCTGTCCTGATCCCTTTGCCTCCTCACCTGTGAAAACATTCCAGATGAACAATTTCCAAATCCTGTTTTAAACCTGAAATAATGATTTAAAATCAGCTTCGAGTGCAGAATTCACTGTGCATGGATATGAAGGCAGTGAAGCACATTTCACAATCCACCACAGGCTGGGCAGACTTTCAAGACACAGAGATGCGGATTTGTCACATTAGTTCTGACATAAAACACAGTGAGGAAGCAGTGTTGTCAAACAAAAGTAGCTAAAAGTCATACTCGAGTAAAAGTAAAGGTATCATGTTGAAATATTACTTAAAGTGAACGTCACCCAGATGAATAGTACTTGAGTAAAAGTCTTAAAATATATGATATGACATGTGCTTCATTATTAAAAGTATTTTTATGCCGATGGATTACATACATGTCTGTATCGACTGTATTCTTAGTATTGACTTCGGATCAGATTTTCAGAATCATTGGGTTTTTTTTATCCGATGGCGGATAAAATAAATGCATTTCCAAAGGCGCTGCTTCAGCTCCAATGCAGCATGCAGTCTCCAAACGGTAGTGGAGTGAGGAATAAAGTAGCATACAATTGAAATACTCGAGTTAAGTTACTCAAAATTGCACAATACTTGAGTAAATGTATCTAGTTACTTCCCATTGCTGGTGAACAAAACAGGGCTCCACACAGGCCAACAGAGAAACAATATCCGTTTACAGGAAGTTAACTGAACGAAGCCACATCAACAGCAGGAAGTGATTTATTTATCTTTTTTTTTTCTTTTTTTTTTTAAAGAACAGAATAACAACACTTTCTCATTTAATCTACTGCCGCGTTTGGAGATTTGTACACCAGCAGCTTCAATATAGGTATAAGCATTTTATTTACATTTTTTATTATATCAGTATATTCCTTCAAAACTCGTCCATACAATATTACACCAGGACCCCTCAGTGTATTTATAAAAACCTGGGTGAAATTAAGGCGCTGAAGGGGTTAATTAGTGCATGAGCTCCTGCGCAACACACACACACACACACACACACACACACACACAATTCAATATCCTCAGCAGGAAAAGACAGGGAGAGTCGGGATGACTGCCGCTTCACACTGTGGGAAAATGCATCTCACCGTTCCACATGTGTTTTCTTGTTTCTGTAAGTAATTGTGGTTGAACTCTCAGGCATCAGGCGAACAGAGGCGCACTGTTCTCGCAAGGTTAACTGCGGTTTTCAACCAAGAGAAGCAGCTTTTTTCACCCACTGGATCCATCACCTCGGGATAAGCCTGCAGGAAAAGGTGGGGCTGGATCATCGCTTCCATGTGCGCTCTCTCCGTTTCTGCTATTTGACTGATTGTCATGCTTTAGAGTTTGCTTAAATGCAGGCCAAAAAATATTGTATTATAATGACGGACGGTTGTGGGAATTGTGATTTGGCTGTAAATCAGTAGATACAGGCCACGTGCATGTATCATACGTAGCAGAAGAAGCCCACAGTGTATAAAGACAGGTAGTTTATGCAGCTTGCAGATGTTTTTGTTTGTTTTGTATTCACACCCTAACAAACCTTAAACCAAATATCCTGTTAATTCCCAGACCATCATGATGAGCTCGTCTGACATTCTACGCTTTCATTTCCCGACCTATGGTGACTCTGTCCTCTGCAAAATGGATGCTTTGAGAGAGGAGCGCCGCTTTTGTGATATCACGCTCCTCCTTGGGGGTCCGCGAGGCGTCACCGTCCAGCCTCTCCATTTCCACGGTCACAGGGTGGTGCTTGCGGCGTCCTCAGACTTCCTACGGGATCAATTCCTGCTCCACGAAGGCCTGGCTGAGCTGAATGTGGGGGTCGTTTCCAGTGTGGAGGTTGGGAAGAGACTTCTCCTGTCCTGCTACACTGGGCTCTTAGAGGTGCAGAATAATCTACGGCTTCTCTGAGCTTTTTTAAGTAAAGCATGGCAGATTATTTAGAATGTTATCTTATCCCCAAACCTGTCCCAATTATAAACTATTTTACAACTCCGGTACTGTACTATTATGATGACATAATGGCAAAACACAGTGTCTGAATGACAGGTCACAAGAATTCCCACATTGCAAAATTGGTTTGGCCACACACCCTGCTTACTCTCGGTCTGAATACGGTCATGAGTTCCTGTCCACAGATCTGTAAGCCAGAACACAGCCCTATTGTAGATAAAGCATGATAAAGTGCCCTTCCGGTGGGCCAAACATGATATACTGGCAATATTAATGATGTATCATGACTTTCAGCCCCACCGCATGTGAGTTTTTCCGCCCCTGCCCCTCAAACATCAGAATCAGAATCAGCTGACTGTGGTTAAGTTTGAAGGGTTTTTTTTTAATTATAAATCATATTTCGAGTGGTTCTTACATAATAAATGCTGTGTGCAAAGATGCGTGGAGATGAGGGGTCATTGCACAGTGGTTTTTCTGACACTTTCTGACTGTTAAGGATTCATCAAAGTGATAGCCTGGGGGAGGAAACTTGCCCTGTGTCCGGAAAATTTGGCATACAGTGCTCTTTAAGTCCCGTATGGAGGGCATGTCGGCTCTAATCATTTTTCCTTGCAGACCTGATTGTCCGATGCAGTCCGTTCCTCTCCTGCTTGGTTGCAGATCTGAACCAGACTGCGATGGAAGTGCAAAAAACAGACTGTTTGATTCTGATGTAGAACTAGATCCGCAGCTCCTTTGGAAAGTTGAACTCGGGAAGTGTAACCCCTGCTCGGCCCTTTTCTGAACAGTGTCTATGTGAGAGGATTGCTACAGGTGTCGTGTCGGGGGATTGTAGGTTACCAGAAACCTGAAGGTGTCCACAGCAGACACTGTGCCATTGAGGATTGTGAGGGGAGGGGGAATGTAGGAGAGCATCTCCTGAAGGCCAGTGTCATCTCTACGGTCTTGAGAGGGTTTCAGCTCCAGAATGTTCTGACCGCAACAGACGGCCAGCTGTTCCACATTCCGTCTGTATGCAGACTCATCACCGCCCCGGTGACCATAATCACTGGGACTGTGGTGTCATCTGGAGCTCCACAAAAGTTTCCCCTGACACGCAGTCGTTCATGCAAACATCCTGAGTCCGCCACTGGTCGGCTGTGCAGCCCTTCAATGAGCCAGATACTTTTTTTCATGTGTAACAACATCAATAGTTCCAGTACTAAATCAGAAATAAGAAACACACCTAAAGTTGTGTGTGTTTGTGTTACGTGATATGAAAGTTAAAGATGACTGAGGCGACTTTACTCAGCAGTTGTAGTTTTGTTCTTGCGTGTGGGTTTGAATTGAAAATGAAATTTTGGCATCTTGTTCACTCGGTTGTGTTAACTTACTATCAGTGCACTTGTTACCTTGGTTTCCATTATATAGGTCCCTCAGAGAGAGCTGGTGAGCTATCTGACTGCAGCCAGTGCGCTCCAGATGAGTCAGGTGGTGGAGAAGTGCGTCCAGGCTGTCTCCCAGTATCTCAGTCCCACGCTTGCTCTCTTGAGACTGGAGAGACACTCAGAGGAGAAGACAGTTCCGAAGCTATACAGCCTCCACGATCAAGAGCAAAGGCATGCACCCCAGCCCAGTTTCAGCATCCTGAAAGCAAGTACAGAGGAAGGTGGAGCGGTTGAGACAAATTTCAGAACCAGCCAAGAAGCCAGGGTGGACGGACAAGGACTGAAGGAGGTCAGAGATAAGAGGGTTTTTGTAGCTAAAACAGAACTATCTGCAGACGCACCATGTTTTCTCCAGTCAGAGGAGGATGAAGATGTCCCACCTGTTCACACAAACAATCCATCAGATAAAGATAACCAAATTAACCCTGACCCTCCCAAAGCTGTCCAAGATCACATGTCCTCCCCAACTCGAGGAGGTTCAAGTAAACATGAAGAATTGGTGGACGGTTCCCAAAACCGAGGTGAAGAAGCATGGGACAGACAAGGAGAAGAGGAGGAAATGTTTTTACTGGCAGCTCAACTGCGAGACTGCCGAGAGCTGATGAACTCCCAGCTGTTTTGTCTCTCTGGAGCACCAACGAGTGGCCGCTCCGGAGACGAGCTGACTGAAGATTCAGCCGGCATAATGGTCCGTAGGCCGTACCTGTGCAGGAGGTGTGACAGAGTCTTCCAACACCTGGAGAGCTATCTGGGCCATCTGAAGGAGCACAGACAGCACCTGTGTTTGGTCTGTGGGAAGGGCTTTTCGCAGAGGAGCCACCTCACCCACCACATACGCGTCCACACCGGTGTCAAGCCTTTTCGATGCCCGCTGTGCCACAAGACATTTTCCCAGAAGGCCACGCTGCAAGACCACCTCAACTTGCACACAGGGGACAAGCCTCATAAGTGCCACTACTGTGCCGTGCACTTTACACAGAAACCAGGTCTCAGGCGCCACCTGAAGGACATTCACGGTAAGAGCAGCCTGCAAAACGTGCTGGAGGAGGCTGTGCACTGATGATAAAGAAGCAGTTCGAGAACAATGCTGGTGGTTGCTTAAACTGTTTTGTGAGCATGTCGAACGAGGTGTCAGACAGCACAGTGTACGAGACATATGACCCTGGCATGAAGGCATATAAAGTTAGGGCCAATGATCTAGCCAATGAAAAGTAGTAAGGGTCCGGTCCCTCTGTGCTTTCTGCAGCATTTTCTCATCTCTGTTAGTACAATACCCTGAGTTAAGAATGCAATGTGCCGATTACATTATGGTATATCATCTCTAGGGTATGATAGTTGATGCAATTTCATGTAGGGTTGATTTGGGCATAGCTTCCAACACCTTTGAGAGTGCTCCTGCATTTATAGGTGTTTACAGCCGACTAGATTTGCGCCCCTGTTGCCCCTCCGACCCCAATTTATTCTGCTTTATTGCTTTATGTAACTGTGTAAACCATGAGAGACAGAATGCTGTCGTGTAGGACTGCTAATTCATAAAAAAAGAGTAAACATCCTACAACACCTAATTTTGTGTTTTGCTGTAATTACCGCGACCGATCTTGGAGGAAAATGTGTTTATGTGATCAAATAAATGAAATGCATCACAGTTTTGAGAGATTACTTCTTGGCTTGGCTGAATACTGCAAGACAGACACTGCCTACGTTAAACTGAGGCTGGGGTTCACAGACAACCGTTGCTTCTCTATTTGACCCGACTGAATTGTGTGCAGCTCGCTGAGCATTACGTTATAAGTGAGTGGGTTCTCCCGCATGGCTGAGAGGGTTTCCATGCTCTCGCACTCCATTCTTTCCCCTCACATCTCTCCCTCTAACCCTTTTCTCCTCTCAGTCCAGAAATATAATCATCACTCATCTCAGTGTATGGGACAGTAGCTGCTGCCCTCCTCGGGGCATTTGAGGCGCCACTGATTTCAAATCTCTGAGCCTGTGTGGAAATAATGAACGCATGATAGGGTGTGTAGAAAAGAGACACATAAACACACGCATCTTTATTCCCATCACATGTGGGGACTCTACATAGACTCACATTTGTTTCCTAGAGCCTTAGTCTTGCTGTAACACTAACCACTTCTTGCCTAACCAGTCCCCTTACCTTAACCTTACCCTAAATGTCAAGATTACACTATGAGGTTCAGTATTTTGATCCCCACAATGTTGTGGGACCGCACAATGTGAGCATGCTACCCCAGAAATATAGGAAAACAAGGGCACACACACAGACACACACACACACACACATGCATGTATGCATGCAAACAGTCATTGTAGCATTTGGGGCACCTCCATTATGAATGAAGAGTCTGAGAGGTAAAAGAATTATCAGGAGGATAGAGGCAATGGGGAAGATGAAGGAGAAGTGGTAGATACAGAGATGAAAATAAGTGATATGAGTGATGCGGCTATGGAGAAAAAATATTTTGATATTTTAACGATTAATTATAACATTCACGAATATGCAGTCAAGACCAGTATTGCATACCCAAGCGTACATTCACTCTGATGTTGTACGGAGAGATGTTTTTTCATACACCTATGATCCCAAGATGAGCTGCAAGGAGGGAGCATGAAGATGAAAGAGCAGCACCTGCCCGCTGAAATGCCCTTAAGCAAGCGGTGCCCTCAATCCCTCACGCCTCCAGTAGACCTGAGGCGAGCTGCTCAGTGGCCAGCAGATCAGGCTGTGCTTGTACAGGTATGAATGTGTGCAACTGTGCAAGCCAGTCCTGTAAAGATAACGTTGCTCTTAGCAGAACTACCCTTGACAAATAAAGCTTAAAACATTACAGTTCTTGTGATATTTTCTTGAAGCTATAAAGCACAAATAATCATACTTTACCAGTTCTAATATACGATCTACTGCAAAATCTCCTACCCAGCTCAAATAAAGATGCAAACAAGACTGAGAGCTAGCTAGCTAGCAGCTATGTAAGGCTGTATAAGGCATAATGGTGAGTTTTGAGCTAAATGCTAACGACAAATCACTACGCTAACGTGTAAATCAGTAAGGGAATGATATATTAGGACATGTGTTCTGTAAGAATTCCTTGGGTAGCTTGCCGTAGTTTTAGAATTGAAGAAACAATTTTAAAAACTATATGTTTCTTTTAGTGAAGACAAGTGTTGTTGCTGTCACTTGCCTGTTAAGATGGCAAGAGTGCTCCGTACATTTCCATAAAAGCTCATCTTCAACTCCCAATGGTATTTTGTACAGTTATTTAACAGAAGAGGAGTAAACCAAGGTAGGAAACATTACTATCATTATCTCAAGTAAAATGGCAAACTCATAACTGCACATATGGGCTTAGAAAAGGCTCAATTAGCCAATGGAGAATGAGGCATGTGTTAGAGATACTGGAGATTCTGCATTCTGATACAGTTACATCTGGGCAATACTTACTAGCATCTTACTTGTTAGCATGATCACAACTGCCATTTGCTCATGAGTTTTAAAAGTATTTTGTCCTAAACTGAAAAATTTCACTTGATGAATTCTAACTAGTTTACAGTTCATCCTCTGGGCACCCCCCACCCCACTCCACCAATTTTAACCTGCTGGTGGCGCTAATGCGAGGCTGGGGATCACAAAGGTTGGAGTGGGATTCATCCTGAAGAGACCATGAATGTCTGTTGAAAAGTTCATTGCAATATGCCCAATAGCTGTTTAGATAATTCAGTCTGCACCAAAGAGGTCGGCCAACTGACAGACATCCCTAGAGCCACGCTGCCAACGTGTGCTGTTATCACGGCTAAGTAGCCCACAAGCAAAGAACAAGGCTATATTTGTTCCTAGATTTGCAACATCCAAAGTAGTGTTTATATTAAACACATAAAGTATGCAGACTGTGTGCCACATTGCAATGTTTGGTGTACTTGGCTGTGCAAACTTAAATACAGCGTTCACTCAATTTATGTGGTTTAAGGATTCATTGCAATATGCAATACAGAAAAAACACAATTTTTCAAAGCTTCACATGAGTTTGTACAACCACTTTGAAGATACAGCTTTAAAGCTGTCAAGTTGCTCTGATGATTATTTCCACAACATGTTGATGCAGCATAACCTGCAGCCACAATCACACACAGAGAGCTCTGGATGTATCCTACAGCAACACATCCTCATAAAGCACAACAGCCTCACTATAAGGGCCAAATTTTCTTGAACAGTGTGGCGCTGTTGTACAGAGTCAGCGAGGTGTTAAACATTAATTTGTTCTTATCGCAGAACAATACAAGAGTGTGCTGATCGCCTGGTCCCACGTTTGCAACACTGACTGGCAGCTTCATTACGGTAATCTATTTGATAATGCAAACAGCCTCAGACAGTGAGTCACATTTAAATGAGGTACCCAAGTAAAACATTCTGATAGGAAAGTTTCAATTCCTGTTGAGCTTACAGTAATTGTTATCAAGACTCATTATGTAACTGTGCGGAGTTTCTTACAAAGACAGCACTTGTTACCACAGAGACAGGTCCTTGTGTCTAACAAGAATAACTTTATCCAAGCAAGAGCGTGCTGCATTTACGGATGGCTTGCTTCAACAAGGATGTGCAGAGGACGTCAGACCTTGTGTGTCACCGAGCAGTAAAATGGTTCTACGGCCTAAGTCTCCCTTTGCTTTGCCGCTGGAATAACGCATAATTCTGCATAAAGGGAGTATATGACAGACCTACAGCTCAAAAATGCGTAACTGGAACCACATCATGTCCTCACAAGTGGTGAACAGCAGGTCAATGAGGAGAGAGTCTGAGTTTACTAGTATGACGCCCGACAACACCCGTGGTAAAGCCTACATGGATGATGTGCCTGTTAATGCCAGACTTAGTCTGTTATAATGTGCAAGATGAAGCAATCTCATAGGATTAATCTCAGTTGGTTACACTCACCAACAATATTTCACTGATATGTTATTTCACCTTGAAATATTGTGGTCTGATTTCCCTTGCAGATTTACTCTGGCCACTGTCTTTTCAGGTTGCTGATTGACTTCGAAGCTGGTAAAATTGTAACAATTTATCAGATTCCCTGCACGCACTACTTGCAACACCATCCCAGCATTCAAGCTTCCCGCCCTGCACGCGTGAAGAAAATGGCTGTCTTGTGAATATGGTCTAAAACCGCTCCCCTTCGAGAGATTAGCATAGCTGCCAAAGCATCCGTTCAACCAGAAACGGAGAGCAGCCTGTACTGAAAAAGAGCAGGCTTTTCAATGAGGCGAAAAATGTTTTCTCTCTTCCTCTTGACGAGCTCCGATGGGCTAACAGTTTGATTCGATCTTAGCAGCTTGCTCTCTGCAGTTAGCCCATGTGACAGACGGTGGTTGACCGCATGGCTACAGCCCCCCACAGGACTGGACTCCAGTTAAACCGCTACTAAATGCTGTAACAGACTAACCATAATAATAACTGTTATATAAAGGCGCAATATGTACGAATAGGGGGCGGCATAGCAACTGCTAACCGCTGCTAACTTTAGCTGCAGTGAGCTCATTTAGCTTTGCAGCTAGTAACAAGGATAGCACATGAGCTTTGGAGCAGCCATCATGGCAAAACTGTTGTTTCTTCGCATTTTGGGGATGTTCTTTGGTAAACATTTGGTTGTTTTGAACTCAACTCTGACACCTTTTTCCAAAGAGCTGTGACTCATCAAGCAGGAGTGTATGGTTATGTTATGGGGAAGTAAACAGCGTGAAAAATTGGTGAGGTAAAGTGAGTTCAGGCATGTTTTTCATGTTTTTTTTTCTCTTCCACTCCACTTCTCTAAAGGCTGCAACAATACGAGCGGGAACTGTGCGTGTTTGTGCGCGTGTGGACTTCCTCCTGACAGGCGCACTTGCTGAGGCGCATCCTCCGCCGCTCTGTCTCTCTCGGTCTGTTCCTTTAAAATCAGGCAGCCCACGCCTCGAAAAGCGGCTTGTTCCGGCTTGCCCCTTTACATCTTTTTATCCTTGCTCACAACATTAAAATAGTGCCCCCTCCCCTCCCCTCCCCGCCCGCTCCCTCCGACAACCAGCGCGCAGGCTTCTCCGTCGAACAGTCGGAGGGCGGACAGAACCACCGCGTCTCTGCCGGAGGACGCGTGATGCGGAGCGGTGCAGCAGCTCTGTGCAGCCCGGCTGTGAGCGTGAGGCGCAGTTCAGGTCCAGGCACCATCACCGGCGGAGCGATACCGCCATCTCTCCCTCTCAGCTCCGGCTTGTCGAGCGGACAGCGTGCGGCTCGCTGTACCTGAGCGAACGTGTCCGTCATATGCTGTCGGAAATAAGGGGGGGTGCAGAGGATCAGAACCGGACCCTGAAGGGACCCGTACCTGCAATGCTCTGAAATGCGGCGCCACATCGCTCTCGCATCGCGGTTGACCTCCCGGGGCTGGCTGCTGCGCATGTTTCGCAACTGATGAAGATTTCTCCCTGATTATTTTGATGTGGATGAATATGTTTATTCTGGTGCTCTGGTGTGGCGCGTGAGGTAAGTGACTTATCCAGAGGTGCGCGCTACTTTCTCCTGCTCCTCGAATGGAGACGTTGTGCGAAGCCTTTTTGACATTTTGATCTCAGATCAGGACTGTTTTCTTCTTTTATTGTTGTTGTTGTTGTTGTTGTTCCCCTCCGCTGCAAATGAGGGCTCGTTTAGCAGCCACAGATTTCAGATATTCATTTTCATTAGACCTGGAACTGTTCTGCTGCTAGCTCATCATGAATTTCTGCAACTGGTGCAGGTGGGTTATTCTAAGAAGGCTGCCTGTACTGAAAAGATGGGGCCCACAGCTCAGAGAGGCAGCTACGGATGCAAACCAGGGTTTTTTCTAGAAAGAGTTGAGGCAATCACTGCATGCTGTAAAAGCAACATGGAACTGTAGACGTGCTGCTGCACTGGTGGTGACTGGTTGATGTTACCACCCAGAGCATGATGATGACATTTGTAGTGGAACAACACTTTTGCTCTCAGAGTGACTCCACAGCAGAGCAGTTTCCAACTGGAGGCGTTGCTTATTATTAACCGTGTGAAATGCAGCACCGCCGTCATAAAGTTGTTGGAGGTTACAGTATAACCTGCTGATTTGCAACCTGATACTCTGACAATATTATCCAGGGCTCCATTAACCAGATGGCTCACCCAAGATTGCATAACTCTGATGCTGCAGACACAATCACACAGGGGGCAATAAAGCAGGCTTGTGTACTACAGTGTATGTGCTGTATAATACAGCAGCGCGCGAGCTGTGTGGTTGCCCAGCCTCCCATCTAGAAACCACACACACGCTGATGACAGGCGTAATGAATAAATAATCGCACAGATCCACATACCCCCACTGCACACTCAAAAACAAGTGAGCAGACATGCTGAAACAACTGTAGTGAATTATGGAATGGAAACATGTTCAGATGGCCCAGGAACGCTGGACGATCCGACTCTGTTACATGTGTGGCGTTGCCTCGCAAACACAAAATGATTAAACCAAGTGTGTGATGTGATATGATCTTTTATTGTTGACTGATTGATAAACCTTGAGTTTGTCAGCCTATTGATTAACAAGCATTTCCCGCTCTCAGTGTTAAAGTTTAACTTTCTTCTCCATCGTTTGCCTGCAGGCTGCAGTTACAAGCGTGGCCTTACATTGTACAGCCAACAGGTGCTGCTTCTTAAACCAGTAAAACAGAACAGTCAAGTGTTATTGTTCATATAAACACAATCTGATTAGTGTTGTTTTCCCCTCCTATGTTTTTAAAGGGGCACTTTGCTGTTTTGGGAAAGACATTCAGCAACTCAGAAAGGTAATATTTACAACATGAATCTCTATATAGAATACAATTTCCACGACTGAATAAACAAGCTGTTCTCAGAGGAAAATAAAGTCCCCAGAACAGCGTTTGAAGCTAGAAAGGTGGCGGGGTCCGCCACACATAAACAAAGTAAAACAGTATGAAATTGTGTCATCCTTTAAGGTCAGTTCGTTTGTTCAGTTTATTCAGTCATGTAAACAAAAACAGCCAAACAGTAGTTTGTTTAAGCATGAAAATCATTGAAGGAAAAATGTTTCTTCCCAAGAACGACATTGTGCACCTTAAAGGGCAAAGACGTGTGTCACTCAAGCTTTATTTCCATTCTTCTTAGCCTGCTTGACTATAAACTGATGATGCAGTAGCTTTCATTTCATCTTCAGCAGTATGGTGGGCGTGAAGTTTCAGTCTTGTTGTGCTATACCCACCATGTTGTTCGCGGGCTCTGTTAAACCCGTGGCTCATATTGTAGAGGGGACTCCAAGTCGTGTTTGATGCAGGAATATTAAAGGTCAGTAGCACAAAATTGCGAAAGTGAGTCATGAGAAATATTTCAACAGTTTTAAAAATACCAAGGCAGCCTCATTGAAACGGCGCATGTGAACACCTAGCACATGTTTCTCACAATGAGTAAATTGCAGAAGTGCAAACAGTAGCTGTGGCGTAATTACAGAGCTCGACTGCATAACTCATTTGTTGAGGAGTTTTTGTGAATCATCTTGATAAAAAAACACACACACACACACATACACACTCTATATGGAATGTTCTGGGGTCACAGTGACAGTGAGAATGAGCTGGGAGGCCTCATATTACTCCAGATTCCTCTGCCTCAGGTTCAGCCTAGCTTCATGTAGGTGTCTGAGTGTGTGTGTGTGTGTGTGTGTGTGTGTGTGTGTGTGTGTGTGTGTGTGTGTGTGTGTGTGTGTGTGTCCATGCATCTATTCACTGTTTATTTTTCAGTGCACACGTGTAGCATAGATGTTTTGTGGGTAATATGAACATGATTGATTGATTGATTGTCCATCTGATGACACAAGGCTTGCTCAACCATCCTGAATGTTACTTCTAGATTTCCGTGGCTGTATTTGATAGCTGACAGTCGAGATTGACAGGAAACATGGAGGGAGAGAGAGAGAGATATATATATAGAG